>CM076396.1:447226-538698 GCA_038363315.1 Mugilogobius chulae
AAGACACATGTATCGTTAACACGTCTGTTTTCCAAGCCAGGAGGCCGAGCCGTGGACCTCGATCAGAAGTCTCTGAGAAATGTCACTGCAACTTTATAATTCAGACGAATTGGGACAAGTTTGTGTTTCACTGTTTTAAAAAAAATAAATATTATAAGGCAGGTTTAACTTCTCTCTCTCTTTGTTAATTTCTCCCTCTTTCTCCCCCCTCTTGCTTTTTTCCCTCTCTCTCTTTCTGCCCCTCCTGCCTCCTTTCCTCTCTCTCTCTCACCTTGTCTTTCTCGTCTCTCTCCCTCTCCCCTGCCTCTCATCCTCTTTCTCCCCTGTCCCCCTCTCTTTCCTGCCTCTCTCTCCCTCTCTCTTGTCTTTCTTTCTTGTCTCTCTCTTTTTCTCCACTCTCTTTTCTCTTGTCTCCCTCCCTCATTATCTCCTGTTTACCTCTCTCTTTCCAGTCTCTCACTCCCTCTTTCGTTTTTCTCTCTCGTCTCTCTCGCTCTCTCCTTATTTCCTCTCTCTCTTTCTCTCTCTCGTCTCTCTCCCTCTTTCTCCCTCTCTTCCTGCCTTTTCTCCCCCTCTCTTGTCTTTCTTTCTTGTCTTTCTCCCTCTCTTTATTTCCCCTCCCTCTCTCTCTCTCATCTCTCCCACTCTCTTTTCTGTCTCTCTCTCCTGTCTCTCTTTCCTGTCTCTCTCTTTCTCTCCTGTCTCTCTTCCTCTTTCTCTCTCTCTTCCTCTCTCTTGTCTGTCTCTCTCTATCCCTCTCTCTTTCTCTTCTCTTTTTCTCCTCTTTCTCTCTCTCTCGTCTCTTTCCCTCTTTCTCCCGTCTCCCTCTCTTTCCTGTCTCTCTCTCCCTCTCCCTTGTCTTTCCCTCTTGTCTCTGCCTCTCTCTTTTTCTCTCGTCTCTCTCCCTCTTTCTCTCCTGTCTCCCTCTCTCTTTCCTGTCTCTCTCTCTCTCTCTCTCTTGTCTTTCTCTCTCCCATTCTTTTTCCCCTCTCTCTCTCTTTCCTGTCTTCCTCTATCTTACCTGTCTCGCTCTATCCCTCTCTCTTTCTCTTCTCTTTTTTCTCCTCTCTTCTCTCTCTCTCTCTCTCTCTCATATTGTCAAGCTATATCAACATAAATATTTAAGTTAGTTTAACTTTTTGGCCATAGGATTTTTTTTAGTGTATATGTGATTTGATGTTTATTGAGGTAAGTTTGGGGTTAAACTATAGACCCTATTTTGTCCCGCCTACTTTTCTAGGACATGTACTTCCTGTTTAGCTGCATTTAGCCTGTAGATTTCAGTCGATGGGTTTATTTTAACTGTCATTATATTTAATTAAAATTGCCCCACAAGACAGACAAACAAACACGTTAGCTACCTTAACAGAGCTAAACAGGAAGTGCATTTCCAAGCCAAGTGGGCGGGACAAAATAGGGTCAATAGACAAGTAGGATTTGATGTTTATTGAGGTAAGTTTGGGGTTAAACAATAGGTCTATTCTTAATCTGGATGAGACATTAGCTTGGCATTGGCTTGAAAACAACATAAACAATGACAATTCAGCAGATATATATTTGTTTGTAATTTATTTTAATAAGCATGACCAGTACTAGTGTTTTAGCCACATTTGTCTTTATATCCAGGGTTCCCTTTGCGGTTTTCTTGGTCTATTTTTAAAATGTATGCCGCCGTGAGTTACACATTACATTTTTCTTATTTCACCTAAGAACTAGGCTAACGACATTCAACTGCTGTTGGCTGCAGCCCTGAAGCTGCTCACACTCTGAATGAGGCGCTCTCCCATTTCGGGCGCTCTCTCTGCAGCTATGATGAGTGTAAGCCTGCCCCGCGAGGTCAAGAGTTCAGAGGGACGTCGGTGAGCAGCAGTGTGTGCATCAACAAACTAACTAGAGCAGAGCATTCACAAATACTTTTGACTCAAAAAGTGACAACTGTAACACAAACACAAAAAATATTAGGCTAGGTTTTTTTTTTTTCTTTCGCCGAGCCCCGCCCCAAAACTGCTCTTGTCCAATCAAACATTATAGCAATCGTTGCTATGTAAATATGGTCCGTCAAATCTGAGCTCCAAACAAGATGGTGAAGCGATGCGTCGATGGTTTTTGTAAACTGGATCACAGATACCCCGAAATATTGACCGGAGGAGTTGTGTTCTTTCCATTTCCAAAGCCGAAAACAAGGGATTAAACAGTACGAGCAGCTCGGGGCAGCTCCTCTACCTGCTAAATATAACAAATAAATGTCTGCTCAAAGGTAAAACTAATGTTTAACTATAGCTGTGGACTTACTGTGTTGTTAGATCTAGAGGCAAAAACACAAACTAGACCAAAGTTATACCACAACGAGGATATAACTGCAGAAGTTACGCTCTAAGCTGCTACGTTTATCGAGCCTCTTAGCTTTAGCCAACACTAGTAGGTTTAGCTCGCTAACATAGCCTCGTAAATGAACAATATTCTTGCAATAGAGAAAAATAGACCATAACATATGAAAGTGAACTTACCGGCAGTGCAAGAGCAGGACAAGGCTGTGCTTGTTGCATTTGAGGTAACGTTAAAAATTATGGGTTTCTCTGATTTAGCTTGAGACCAGTAGCATTAGCCTCCATAGGAGTTTTGTCCCGTCCGGTGCGTATTTTAATGTTTTGAATAAATCCCTCCGCTGCATAGTGAACCCCTTTTGCCTCAATCTAGAGGATATCGCGGAAAATTGCTTTAAAAAAGCCACTAACGTGAACGGGTGTACTTCTTTCTGTCATTGAAGTCTATGGCACGCTGTCATATTTGACGGGCGTAGCAACAGTAACTAAGGGGGGCGGGGCTCGGCGAAGGTCAATTGGCGGGTTTTGAGTTGTCATTGGGCTAGATTTCTACCTTGGACCTGGCAACCCTGCTGGAGGGTCTGTGGACTCAGAAAAGCTTGAGTATCAGGTGTGACCATCTGACTCATGCAGTGCAACACATCTCATTCACACAGACTGGATCAGGGTGTGGATTGTTTGTTTTTTTTAATTGGCTATTTATTGTGTTTTTTTTATGGCAGATCCAGCCAATCAGGGACAAGCATCATCTCCCACACGAAAAATAAAATCTGTGCATAGAGTCATTCAAAGAGAAAACAAAAACAGTTTGAACAAAGGATAAACCAGCAACATCTAAAACCAGTGACTTTAGTTCTGGACACGACTGGTTTCAGCATCACTGTTACATCAGGAGTTCATGTCATGTTCCACTGGCAGCAGAGAGAGAAAGAGAAGAGAGAGAGAGAAGAGATAGTAGAAAGAAAGAAAAAGAGAGAGAGAAGAGAGAGAGAAAGAGAAGAGAGAGAGAGAAGAGAGAGAGAGAAGAGATAGAAGAAAGAGAGAGAGAAGAGAGAGAGAGAAGAGAGAGAGAGAGAGAGAAGAGAGGAGAGAAGAGAGAAAAAGAGAAGAGAGAGAAAGAGAAGAGAGAGAGAAGAAAGAGAAGAGATAGAAGAAAGAAAGAGAGAGAGAGAGAGAGAGAGAAGAGAGAGAAAGAGAAGAGAGAGAAGAGAGAGAGAGAAGAGATAGATAGAAAGGCGGCACGGTGGCAGAGCGGTTAGCGCTCTTGCCTCACAGCAAGAAGGTCGCGGGTTCGATTCCCGCACGGGCCGGGCCTTTCTGTGTAGAGTTTGCATGTTTCTCCCCGTGTCTGGGTGGGTTTCCTCCGGGCACTCCGGTTTCCCCCATCAACCAATAACATGCATGTTAGGGTAATAACCTCCAGCTACGGTAGTCCTGACCAAGCCTAGCAACAACATCTGGAGATGGGTCCCCGAGCGCTGCACTGTGGCGATCACTGCTCCTGAGGAGATGCTCCAGAGGCATTGAAGGATGGATCAAATGCAGAGGACAAATTTCCCTACGGGGACAATAAAGTATACCTTACCTTACCTAGATAAAGAGAGGGAAGAAAGAACGAAAAGAAAGAGAGAAGACAGAGAAGAAAGAAAGAGAGAGAAGAGATTGAGAAGAAAGAGCGAGAAGAGTGACAAAGAGAGAGAAGAAAGAGAGAAAGAGAGAAGAGAGAGAAGACAGAGAAGAGAGAGACAAGAAAGTAAGAGAGAGAGAGAAAGAGAGAGAAGAGAGGGAGAAGAAATACACAGAGAGAGAAAACACAAACATTAGTTTAATCAGCAGAAACTGAACTTGCATTTTTAAGTTAAAGTGCATTTTATTTTTTACAGTGTACTTGTTGTCTCTGACACATGGTCTCTCACATAAAAACTAAAATCTGTGCATAGAGTCATTCAAAGAGAAAACAAAAACAGTTTGAACAACAGATAAAATATTGACCACAAAACCAGTGACTTTTGCTCTGGACACGACTGGTTTCAACATCACTGTTACATCAGGAGTTATCCGAGTTTCCTGCCACTCGAAGAAGAATTTATTTTATTTGAAGAAGCAAAGAAAATTGTGTTTGAAGAATGAAATGTCATGTTCCACTGGCAGCAGATTTTTGTCCTGAAAGAAGAGGAAATGAAATGAGAGAAAAGACTCCAAACGAATGAGATCTTTTAGCTCAGCAGGGTTTGTGTCTCTGTTAAAGGTGCACTGAGTCACTTTGTGCTGGTCTCCATGGTGATGAATCTGATCTACATTATGACATTTAAATTTATGCGTTTGGTTGTGGAAGTACTGAAGTATCATGATCATTGTACAAACATAAATACATAATTAAATCAGCTGACTTAACTTAAACAATATATTTATGCACAATAAGTTAAATTAACTCAGAGTTTTGTGTTGAGAGAGGAAAGAGAGAGAGATGAGAGAGGGAGAGAGATGAAAGAGAGAGAAAGAGAGAGGGAGAGAGGAAAGAAAGAGCGAGAAAAGAGAAGTGATAGAGAAAGATGAAAGAGAGGGAGGGAGAAGATAAGAGAGAGAGAGAGAGGAAAAGAGAGGTGTTTTAGAGAGGGGGAGGGGAAGAGGAGGAGAGAAAATGATGAAAGAGAGAGGGAGAGAAAGAGGGAGAAAGAGAAAAGAGAGATGGGGAGAGAAGGTAAAAGAGAGCGAGAGGGATGAAAGAGAGAAAGATGAGAGAGAGAGGAAAGAAAGAGCGAGAAAAGAGAAAGTGATAGAGGGGGGAGAAAGAGAGGAGGGAGAAATGGCGAGAGATCAAGAGAGAATGATGAGAAGAGAGAGAAAGAGGGAGGGATGGAAAGAGAAAAGAAAGCAAGGAAAGAGAAAGTGATGGAGAGAGAAAGATTAAAGAGAAAGGGAGAGAAAGATGAGAGAGAGGAAAGAGAAGAGATGGAGAGAGAAAAATAAAGGAGAAAGAGGGAAGAGAGAGAAAAGATAATGAGATGGGAAGAAAAGGATGAAAAAAGAGAGGAAAGAGAAAGATGGAGAGAGAGGGGGGAGAGAGTGAGAGAGAATAAGGGGAAGAAAGAGAGAGAGGAAAGAGAAAGATGAAAGAGAGAGAAAATCAGGGAGAAAGGGGGGAAGAGGAAAAAGATGGAGAGAGAGAAGAAAGAGACAGAGATGGAGAAACATAAAAAGAGGAGAGAAAGAAGAGAAAGACGGAGAAAGAGAGGAAAGAGAGAAAGGAAAGAGAGAGAAGATAGATAGGAACAAGAGAGAGAGAGAGAGGATAGATAAAGAAAGGAAAAAGATAGAGGAAAGAGACAGATGGAGAGAGAAAGATGAAATGGACAGAAAGAGGGAGAGAGAAGAAAGTGGAAGAGAGAAAGATAAAAAGAGAGAGCGAGAGAGAGAGAAAGAGGGAGGGAGAGAGAAAAGAGAAAGAGAGATAGAGAGAAGGAAGAAAGAAAAACAGAGATGGAGAGAGAAAGATGAAGGAGAGAGAGGGGGAAGAGAAAAAAGAGAAAGAGATGGGAAGAGAAAGATGAAAGAAAGATTGAGAGAAAGAGGGGGAGAGAGAAGAAAGAAAGAGGTGGAGAAAGAAAGATGAAAGAGAAAGGGAGAGAAAAGGGGAGAAAGAAAAAGAGAGAGGAAAGAAAGAGAGATAGAGAAAGGAATGAAAAAGACAGAAAAGATATAGAGAGAGTGAGAGGAAAGAGAGGAGAAAGTGAGAGAAAGATGGAACGAGAGAAGGAGAGAGGAAAGAAAGAGAGGAAGGAGAAAGAGAGAAGAGAAAGAAAGAGTAGAAAGAGAAAGATGGAAAGAGAGAGAACAAATCACATACATAAGTTTAATTGACAAAAACTTTTACATTCATACGTTCAGCTGAAGATTAGATCACATTTAAGGCCAAATCAAGTAGAAATCCTGTTATAATGACAATACTTTTTGGATTCAACACTGATTTCGTCGTTTCTTCCTCGTGTCGTCTCCTCTGAGTCGATAAAGTTTGTCCTTGAACGGTTCGGTTTGAGTCGGATCCGAGAAACACGTTCAGACTCTTCATTAACTCCTCTGATCTGACTGTCACTGTGCGTTTGCATCACTGCGGCGGGAGGGCATCAGGGTTAATCAGCCTCTCGCCACGCTGGGAGGGCATCAGGGTTAATCTCCTCCACACGTCCGTCACTCAAACTCTGGCCCCTGTGAGCGTCCGTGCTGCCCCCCGGAGGACAGACCGGGACACGCACCAGGATCTGAACTGGACTTAAAGCAGAGTCACATTTAAAAGGTTAAAACTACTTTTTCTTTAGGCTATTAGTGCAAAACAGAGCTTCTCAAAGTGTGGGGCACGCACTTTTGTACTAATAGCTTCATCAAACCAGAACCTGCAACGCGCACTGGGACGGTTTGAGCCGAATGTGAACCGCTCCTCCAAATCTAACGCTGCGCTCAGACCGGACAGCGTTGGAACGTCCACAGCTTCCAAGTTACATGTTAAGTTAATGGTAACCAGCATCTTGAGGTCAAATTTGTGTCCAGCACGTCGAAATCAGCTCGTTCAATTGAACTTTCAAGTATCGAATGCCCGTGTCCACCAATCAGACACTGATCTTATGTGACGTAGTGGCATGCTTGTTTTGCTCTCATATCAAGAGGAAAGAATTGGGCCCTTTACTGAAGCCTTTTAATGTGTTTTTTTTTTTTTTCAATTAAAGGTCGCTTGTTGTTGGGCTTTTATCATTCGCTTGTTGCTCTGAAAATCTGGCGACACGACAAAACAAACATTATCTGGACTGACAATGCGCTCACATGGATCAATTAAAATGCGTGTTGCCGTGTTTAAACCACTGCTCTACGACGTAGCAATGAAGGACAGAGACTGCAAAAGGAACTGCCTGGACGAGGAGAAAGGTATTGGTTAAGTTAGCTACATTTTCTCATCACCCTACGTGCAAAAGAAAGCTATTTGCAACATAGCGGGAACGAAAAGAAGCGCGTCGGGCGTAAAACGTGCCTTTGTCCCCTGACTCTTGTTGGGACGTAAACTTTTAAAATTTTATTCAAAACACTAATTTGGACGCTTAAATGCTGTCCGGTCTGAACGCAGCATAAAGCCACAATTCAACCAGAAAAAGGTGCTTTGTCCCCTTCATTTGGTGAAAAGTCTGTGAGTTTCAGACATTGAGGGCATTGCAATGACTTAAGACACAATATAGTGCTCAAAGACTTTATTGCAGCATTTCAGCAGGTTGTTTCAAGCTCTTCAGCCGGATGGTAGCATGTTCTGCGTCTCAGACTGGTGGTCTCCCCAAAGTACAAGTAACTCAATGTATATATAGACCTGTGTCAACCCTTGCCCTACAAGGCTTTCAAATGACCAGACCAGAACAACCACTCCTGGGCCACCTTGCATGTCAATCACATACTGAAATCAGTGACCAGGCACAGAACTTGTAATAAAAGATACAAACACCATTTTAAATACTCACAAGTCCCACCCGATGTGGAAGAGTTAAGAGTCAGAGCAGTGGCGTAGCCAGAAATTAATTTTGGGTGTGCCTCCAAAATGTAGGTGTGCCCAAAAAACTGACCGAAATTGTAATGTTTTATGTTGTTTTTTTTTTCTCCACATAAAATCCAGAATATAGCTTTTCTCGCTCAATTTGTCGAATTCTTTTCTAAAATAGATAGTAAACTGTGAGTAGTATTGCAAAGCATTTATACAAAGTTTGAGCATAAATGGCCACTGTAGGCTGGGGGGTTTGGGGGTCCCCCCCCAAAAAAATAGAAAAAACAGATGTAATTTCCTGTATTTTGGTGAGTTTTAGACTTGTTTTTATTGATTCAGATAACCTGAAATTAACAGTCTTACTATTAACTATCAGCAGGTCAGATTGCATTTGGTGCACCCTGGTGGTTGGTTTGTAAGACAATAAATAACAGTTCCTTTACAGAGTTTAAAATATATAAATAGACTAAAGAGTAGCTCTGAAGGCAGGAGGGTATAAAAATCTGAAAACTAGATCTAGTTTGCTTTAATCTGGGGGAATTTTAGACCAACAAATGGGATATTTTAGTTAATTTGTGTGTTATTTGTCCCATCATACAGTACAGACCAAAAGTTTGGACACACTTTCTCATTCAAAGACTTTTTTTTTTTCATAACTATGAACATTGTAGATTCACACTGAACTTTTGGTCTGTACTGTATGTTTACACTTCTCACCAAGATTCATTTGAGTTTTTGTGCATTTCTATTTTATTTTTAGTGTATTTCTCAGTGGGGCTCCAGCCCTCTGTGTCCCCTGCTCTTTCTCCTGAGCTCCGCCCTGCTTTCTCTCTCTCTTTCCAGTGCGTACCAAACAGACAGACACGAGGAGCTGCACCTCACACTCAACCTGTCCACAGTCACAGAAATACTAAGCTTTAAAGTCTGAAATTTTAGTCAGAACAGATAACCTCATGCTTTGTGTGTTTAAAATAGGCAAAATCCAACTTCAAAGTCTAGAGAAATGCGCCGTATTTCGCCGCGGTAAATACGTCGCGGTAAATTACGTGATTAAAAGACGTATGAGTTAATCTGCTGTTTATGCTCGTAACTTTGTGAATATTTGTCATATTGGCGCGAAATTAAGACTGACTAACTGCTTATGAGACGTAGAACGTCTTTTGGGGGGTTACCAAAGTACCCAGAGTGTTTTATTTCCCGGTATTTGCTGTTAATGATCAGACCGATGTGCAGACGTCTGTCACTTGGCGGCTGGGGCTGGTGCTCCTCTCATCGCCGTGCGCTCTCAACACGTCTAGGCCTACGTGTGGAGAGCGCACGGGCCAGTAGTACAGCCAGTAGTACAGCCGGGTCTGTGCTCCAGTCCCTGCTGCCTTTTCACACGTCTACAGCCGCATACCTGTAGTACAGTCGGGTCTGAGCTCCCTAACTGCTTCTCTCCCTCGTCTCACATGCGGCTGCCGTCTTGTGTGCGTAATTGGAGTTTCGGAAACTAGCGGACATCAGAAAAGAGAGACGAGGACTGAAGGCAACACGGACAGAAAGTAGGCTACCCCAGTGTGACTATGCGTGTGTGAATACGGTTTTTATTAAAATAAAAAATGAAAAAACAAAACAAAACACTGATATTTTTTGGCTGTGCCAGCCCTAGATTTGGTCGGCACTGGCACACCCTGGCACACCCGTGGCTACGCCTATGAGTCAGAGTAGGGGTGTAATGGTACACATGGTTGTAGTGAATTGTTTCAGCACAGCACACTCGGATATGCACTCAACAGAACAGTCACAACAGCTTCAGACTTTAGCTGCTTCTCTGAGCTTCCTCCTGATACAACGAAGCACAAAAACTGCAACTACACGAGCCACTGTTCATTTACACTGTTCATTTTATGTTACTGCCACTATTTTTTAATTTGGTGCATGTTGTTGTATGACTTTTTAATTAAAATTTTTTACTATAATGTTTCTAAATTTCCGTGTCTGTTTTGTCCTTCAGAGCCACCGTTGTGACTTCCCTCTGCACCTCTGTGATAGGACAAAACAAGCTTAACTGAAGCTAAATCCAACCACAGCTGTGTTTTTGCCCAGGGAACAATTAGCCCAAGGTTGTTGAATACAGAGTCAGTTGTGTTGTGACAGACGAAGCTAACGTGGCTTTAGCAGCGGTGCTTCTGTCTCTGCGGTTTGCTTTGGCCTTCAGTCTCTCGTACGTCAGGAGAGACACACGCTTGGCCTTGGACGACTCCTCTGAGGAACGCACACACCACCTTTTACATTAAAATGCAAGAGACACAACGCCTCCTCAGTCTGTTAATGAGAAAAGAAATGTCTGTGTCAGTTTATTTTTGTGCAAATCCAAGCAATATTACAACGACTGAGGTCAGAGTGAGGCTGTGACAGGTTAGAGACTCAACTGTGAGTTTGGACATAGCTTTTTAGAATCATAATTTTGCTCTCAGGTTGTAAAAGATTAACTTGGCTGAAGCCAATATTTCCTCAATGTTCTTGGCAACAAGCCGGTGTACTACCTCATTCGTCCAAGTGGATTCTAACATCAAGTTCACCCGTGAAGCTCTAATGGTGCGTTAGACCGGACAGTGTATTTGCGTTGTAGTCAATGTAAACCTGCAATTTGTGTTCAAGCGTATTTGCGGCGTGTATTGGCGTCTTGGGTGTCGTTGGCGCCGTTTCTGCATCTGAAAACGCAACGTCTTGTGGAGTGGAAGCTCAAACTTTGGAAAATCCATCTGTCACGCGTTGGAAGTCGGTGTCGGCCAATCAGAGACTCCACTCCTGTGACACGCAGGGCTTAATTGACCTGGAACAAGCCGGAATAAAATCCGGGAACTCTCGTGGGGCATTCCGGCAACAGTTTTGTCTGCTCCGGTAACGCTTTCTAATAAGCTTTTAGTCTTACTTCTACGAGATACGGCTCTGCTCCTCTCCCGTCTCTCATTCACAGAAACAACAGGCTTATTTGTGTTGAAGACCAAGTCACAGACTGTAATTGGTTAAAAGTGAAACTGACAGGAAATTTGATCAATCAGAAGCAGCGCAGGCGGGTTTAAGACTTTTCATTGGTTCCAGGCGAGCCCGCTCTTGTATCTTCTTCTAAAACAGGAAATTAAGTGGATTTTGTGAATATTTGTTGTTATTTGCGACTCGTTTTGATGGATTAAAAGCAGCGGAGTGTCACGTGTGTTTGGAGTGTACGGGCGATAAAGAGGTGAGAACCAGCGCGATGTAGCGGTCGCAGTTTCTCGTAAGTGCAACTAACTTTACTGTGTTACTTTAATGTGTATTTTAGCGTCATGTTTGATGTATGAGACCGTTAAAAGCTGTTTGTCCTGCGTTGTTGTGTGACTTGTGGAGAGAATATGATGCGGAGGCAGTGCTGAGCTGCAGGACAGCGTGTGTGGGAGGGCAACTTGTTGCTGTGGATCGGATTTAGCGGCAGGTGCACTGATTTCTGTCAGAATGAATGAAAATCTCTGTGTGACGTGTAAAAAAAACTTGTAACACAGACAAAATTACTTTTATATCGTTTAACATCGAGTAGGATGGACAGTTGGGTTGTATTTTAGCATTCTAAGCCTCCATGTTTACTTATTGTGTGCGCTCCGGTAAAGGTTCGAGCTTGTCTGGACCCGATCCAAAACCCACATTTTGTTCCGGCAACGTTTGAGTTACAAATTAAGCACCGTGTTTAGACCTGATGTACGACGTGACACTGGAGGAGGACAGAGACAGCAAAAGGACACTACCTGGAGGAGGAGAAAGTTGTGCGATCGGGTAAGCTCCGTTTTATAAATGCAACAAGCCTCTATCTTTCTCCTCCTCCCTCTCAACGTGATCTGTCTACGAGCAAAACAAAGCCTGCAAACAAGCAGAAATTCAAAGAAGCGCGTTGGGGCGTTAAAAGTGTCTTTTTGTCCCCAACACCCGAAGCGCATCGAGGTGTTTTGGGCGCCTATTGGGGCGTCAGCTTCGAAAATGTTCTGCATCAAAATACGCTTTAACACGCAAATTTTTAGGCAAATAAGCTGTCCGGTGTGAATGCAGCATGAGGACAACCAGTTCTGCGATCATAGGAGATGATGGTAAACTGCAAGTAGAAGTAAACAGGAAACCCACTTACACAGACCAATATCTTCTGTTTGACTCCAATCACCCACTGCAGCACAAATAGAGGTCATTAGAACATTACAACACAGGGCCGAGGAGGTACCCACAAGCTCTGATGGTAAAGCCTTTCTACTACCGCTGTATTTGTGACTTTTGCAAAATCTGAAGAATCCATCTTAAGCAGTTACCGCTGTACTGTTACCCCGGGCTCACACTGCCTCCAGATCCAGATCCAGATCCAGATCCGTCTGGGTTCGGTTGTCACTCACACTGCCTCCAGAATATGCATGCGTATGCACGGACTCTGCTGGCCTCGCGAGACCACGAGTTCACGGGGAGTCACGCTCAACTTGGGAGTTTACGCGATCTCTGGCACATGGATATGTAAACAAGGACACTTGCGCCGTGTTTTGGGCTTATTTCACGTCACTTCATTTTCTGTTGGATTTTTCGACGCATAATGGGTAAGTACGGGACGTTTATTTGCCTCCTGTGTGTTCAATAGTCGTGTATATGTTGAGCATTTTGACGTATTTGATGTAGTAGCAGAAACGTAATGTTTTACTTTGAAAACCACCGGATTCACTTCACCCGCGAGCGCTTGGTTTCCTGTTTGTCGTGTCTTCTTTTCACAACTTTACCAAAAGGGCTCTGGAGCGCTCCGGCAGTCCGGAAAAATTTAAATGAAACGGAAACGATCCGGACGTACGGAGCAGAGCCGCGCGGCTCGCCGGACCGGATGGATCGCGGTGTGAGAGCCTCTCATTACTTTTCAAGAAACGGAAAGCCTCCGTACGCCGGACCGGAGTACGGACCGGATCCAGTGTGAGACCGGGGTTAGAGATAGCTAATGGTGGCTGGACCAATCACAGCGCAGCATTGTGAGGTGGATGGAAGCACACGTTCAAACCAAAACAAACATGGCGTATTTAGGGCTGATTTTAGCAGAATAGATACAGTTAGCATCAGAGGCCTCACCCACAAACGAACCTCAGTGGGAGAAACTTAACATTTAGTCGATCAGAACAACAGTTTTATCACTTACTGCTCAACTACAACTGCAAATGTGAGTTTAAAGGTGCATTGGATGAGTGGCAAAGTTTAAAACAAGGGATCTATCTTTGACGTTTAGCGGCACTGCAAAAATGTAGATGTTAATTCTTTTGTTTAGTAATTTTGACTGACTGACCAGTTAGCAAACTCCAAACGTTAGAGACGTGTTATCACTATTGTCATGCTAACCCACCTGGCGTGTTTTAGTGTGTCTATTTTTTCCCCAAATTTAGTTCTGCCGTGACTACGTTAGCATACCTTTCCCAAATCCCAAAAGCTTAACCAAACTAATCCTAAACATATTTCTGATGTAATATTTAGCCATCAATTCAAACAGGCCACCTGGCATGTCAATCATTATCAAACTTATAGAGGGATTATTTGTTAATCAACATGAGAGATGTGCGCACACCTGGTATGCAGAGAGCCGCCACTGATTGACCAAGCTGTAGCAACAACTCGAGACAGAGCCGTTGTCAAATAACTATAAGAGTTTATCACAGTGTAAAAACAAAAGGTCTGCTGATAAACCAACATTTGTGGATGAAATTTGATCCGACAACCCCTAAAAGTTACATTCAGGTGAAAAAACTGCAAGAAAAACACTGTCTCAAGCTTCAGGAGACAGACGTCTGTCAGACTGGTTCAGACCTGATCCAAACAGCTGCTCTGTCCTGTTTAGTTGTTTTATTCAAAGAAGTTTCCCCAGCAACTAGACGGACAGGTCTCTTCCTGCATGAGGCATGTGCAGTAGGGTTATGAGTTAGCGGAAAGTGACGCCAACCCAAATCCCTCCGATTTAAGTTGTAAAACAGATTCTCTCCACATATGTCATTAAAATTTACCAAAATGCAAAGACAATTTACACACAACTGACAGTTGACTGGAGTTTAAACAATCATTTAACATAATTAAAGTCTACAAGATATTATCGTTAGTCGTATAGTCATTTATGTTGATTTTGGCCCAGTTTACTAAGTGTTTTCTAGGTAACAGTAGTGGAATCACCTCTACATGTGTCATACTTACTGAACATGTATTCTTTCTGTCACTAGGCACTCTAAACATGTTCATTTGTCCAAACCGGCAGACAGACAATTAAACGTACACATTTGTAAACAGGAGACAGCGACGGCGGGGCCTCTGCGGTGATTAATGAAGAAACTCGTCAATAAGACAACAGGCTCACAAATCATTCATCATTTTGACAGAAGCAGAGCGAGTTCAGCCACGTCTGAAACGCCGCCGCTCAACACCGTTCAGAGCAGTTTCAGACAAAGACAGAAAACGCCACGTGGACCAGAACCGTTTTATTCCCCAGAGTCGTCCGAGGTCAGCGTCTCCTCCTGCATTTCAATAGTCTGTGTTCACGTTTCAGGATGGATAACGTGTCAGAGTTTTAGATGGAAGACTGTGGCTTGTGTAACTCTATGGGAGATTTCATTTATTGAGAGAATGATGTAAACGTATGATCTACATTTATTGAATCTTGAATGATGTCTACGATTGGCTCCACTAATTTATCATACAGTGACACGGTGGGAGAGTGGGTAGTACTTTCACCTCACAGCAAGAAGGTTGTGGGTTCGACTCCTCTACGTCCAGGCCTTTCTTTGTGAAGTTTGCATGTTTCTTTTCGTGTCTGGGGAGTTCTCTTTAAATACGACTGACTACCGTTAGATTTCTTTCGATACCAGCACTTTAACTGTTCTTGCTTGTCGATACTGGTTCCTTAACTGTTCTTTTTTCGGTTTCTGCATTTTTTAATAAATGTTAATTTAACTTCAAATAAACAATGTAATATACAGTATGTTAAACCATATATTTAATGAATACATATTACACTAATAACAAATGAATCAGCTGTTCCTCATGTGGACTTCCACACGGTACGCTTTCACTTTCACGCACATTCGGCTTGCACTAGAGACTGTGGACCCGCTGTTTCTTCTGTCTAAGAAGGTAAGATGCCTGCACTTTGTTTGGGTGACTTGCAGCTTGGCAGGGCACAGCCATAAGCTCCTCAGTTTGTTTGAGAGAAGTGAGTAGTGATTGCTGTGACGTGGAGCGTAGTTTGTGCCATTGTAGACAGCACACGTGGCACTTGTGGTGTTTCTGTTGTCTGCTTATTGACGCAAAGACATAATGCCAAGGAACCAAAAAATGGAACCAAAGTGCATCATGTTTTCAATTCACATTTACAAATTCAAAAGAACATTGCATACTCAGTTTGCCATTTTCCTTTTGGTCCACTGGCAAAAGAGATCCTGGTTACTCTGACATCCTGCAATGTTCTTTTTCATTTTTAATGCATTGCTCCTACAGTTGCACCTCAACAACAATCTTTGGAGTGTGTTTATTCTATCTACTGTGACTTCAGTTTACTATTACCCGAATATTTTGGTCGGTTCCACATTGGAACCATTTTTCTGTGCCTAGCCTTATATGTCAGGCACTCCGGTTTTCCACCAACCATAACATGCAGGTTAGGGAATGCTTGGTGGTGGTTGGAGGTTGAGGCGCCAGGTGTTTAAGCGAATCGCTTCTGCTGAGCTGCTCCAGGGCTGCTGCTGTCACTGAATGTGGAGGAAAAGCTGTCGTGTGAAGCACTTTGGAAGACATCTGTCAGTGAAATAGAAATAAACCATCATCATCATCATCATCATCATCATCATCATCATCATCATCATCATCATCATATCATCATCATAAAAGCAAGCACGCAGAGTTAATCTTCATCATTATCATTCATTAATTTTCCATGGCTTGTTACTGTTTGGAGTGACAGGAGACTGAAGCCAAACCTAGTGACTTTGAGCCTTAGGCGGGTGAACACCTTAACCCTAACTCATGACAGGGTTAACAATAGAGACAGATACAGACAGCATCATTCACTCTCTCATTTATCACTATGGGTATTTAAAGTGATGCCAATTGACCAATTTTTGGAGGTGTGAAGAAGCCGGAGAAAACCCACAGTAACACGAGGAGAACATGCAAATCTACCCAAAGAGATCAGCTCACGATCTCATTATTGGGAAATCAGAGCTCTCAGGAATGTGACTAATGTTTAACCAAGGTAATAAGCTTTCATTATGTAAATTTAGAGTATTAGATTTATAAGTGACTCTGCTGCAAATGGCCGATCTGTGGTGACCGTCCAGTCTGATACACACTTTAAACAGACTGAGAAGTTGCTCACACAGCTGCGGCCCACCTCCAGTACTTTTCCCTCTGCGTTCGACTCCATCTGTCTTCATAATGAATCCTGTGTGAGCCTCTGCTTCAAGGATCACAACCATTTACCAGTGTCCACTCTGGAACACACGAGCAGAGCCGGATGTGTCTTGTACAGAAGATTGTACAGTTCACACACACATCACTGCCTCACTCAGGACTGAAAGACACTACAGAAGAGTTAAATGGACTACATGTGAAATCACAACAATAGTATTATAAACAATGATTACTGTTTAAATGTGCTATGCCCAATTTTTGCTTTCTTAAAAAAGCAAACAAACCGAAATATTAATTTTAAACTTTCTATAATCAGTCACATGTTTTGCTCACTTACCTAATTCATTCTGAGCAGGAGTGAGTCTAGGCCATATCTAACCCCTGCCATACAAGACTTAAAAAGTGCTTAAACCAATGTGCCCTTGTACACAGACCTCGGTGCGGTGCGAGTGTGCGGAAAGAATCTGTAGAGCAGTGGTTCCAAAGTGGGGGTCGGGACCCCTCGGGGGGTCGCAAAGCAAAATCTGGGGGTTGCGAGAGGATTTCAAAATGTATTTTACAATTATGACTTGGCATCTAATCAACTTTTTGGGGATTTGGGTTATATATAATTAAGCCTAATTTAAATTGTTCTATAACTTAAAATGAATACAAAAGTATATAATTTTTGCTGTGGGGGTCACGAGTTGGTTGCATGGTTTCAAGGCTAAAAAGTTTGGAAACCACTGCTGTAGGAGCCTATTTTGTCGTGGTCGCAGGTCTGATCGACTTTAAAGTCATAAAACGAACATTCTTGCAGTGATCCAGGTGAATCCACGTGGCTTTGGGCAATAACGGACCGCAGTGGGCTGGAGCTGGTGTACAAGGCACTTCGCAAGAAACTCTGACACGTCTCGGACCGAACTCGCCTTGCAGTCTGTGTACGGAAGGCGTAAAAATGTGTCTAGCACCCCTAAAATGAAGAGGTCTTAATTTGATAATCCTCATTTTCTGAGTTTGGAAAACTGCAGTATCTGTGGTTGTTGGTTTACATTGCTTCTCCGCAGCTCTCTCTCTGTCTTTCTTTCTTTCTGTGTACACGCTGAAACCTGACACCAAGATTGCCTCTTGCTTTGATTGGTCAGATTCACGTGTTTGGTTTTTCCACTACAAAGATTTAGGGAACCAAAGTTGCAACATTGTCTTTTTCTCTAAACTGGCCTGGTTCTGTTCACAAAACCCTTTTTACCAATGCAACTAGCGCAGAAGAGACACATCTACCTTTCGCCTGTAGAGGCCGGTGGGACAGAAACGCATTAACGTTAACAGTACAGAAGACACCTGACTTCTCTGCTACATCAGATTCTGAGCCTCGCGCATCTCAGCCTGGATCACGTCACTGTTCACTTCCTGGTTTTATTTGCGTTCACAAAACAAACGAACCGCTCCAGGGATCTTTTCAATCGAGCCAAGACTGACCTCTCCAGCCGAACCAGATTTAGACATTTTTGACCAGATCAGAGTTCGTTACCCTATCGAACCGAACTATCCAGGCAAACGAATCCTGATCTGAATCAAAAGTGTGCACTGAATAAAATATCAGAAAAGGTTTGTAATTGTTTAATTGTATTCTGTGATATAGTTCAACTTCATCTATAAGGCTAAACCAAAGCCCAGTGTCTCTGTGTGGGACACTTTATAACCCTCAAAGACTCAGGACCCTCTACAAATATTAGTTTATTACATTAATAGAAAAACACAACATGTTCCTTTAATTGACCTGATCCAGCAAACGTTTTGGCCTGTATTTGCTCTTTTCCAAATGAAACTCTGGGGCTCGCTGTACATCTTTAACTCCAGCTCCATGTTTGTTGTCGTGCTGGTCTTGTTTGAGTTTCTCTTTATCGCCGTGTTCAGTCGCTCAGCCTCGCTCGGAGCCTGGATCTGTGGCGGCGCTTGTTTGGTGTGATTAGCGGCTGGAGAGTTGTTCCTGATTGTAGCAGCGAGAAGTGGGCGACGTCCCGCTGATGCAGAGAGTAAAGCAGAGATCCGTGTGTGTGTGTGTGTGTGTGTGTGCGAAGGCCTCCTGCTGATGGAGATGTGCCAGCGCTCCAGCTGAGACGGACACTTTTCTTCTCTCTGGACTGTAACTAAGAGCGGATAGACTGGTGCTGTCGCTAATGATTCACAACCTACGGCAGAAAACAACTGCTAAATTCTTCTCTCATTCATCAAAATAGGTCTGTTTCATTCACAAGTTGGAGTATTTTAGCAAAATCTACTGTTATTTAGGGTCATGTTATTTTGTAAAGGTGTCTGAATTTCCTGCAGTGCACCCAAAATTTCTGTCCAAACTCCATGTATTCTTTCTCTTTGTGCAGAAAACCCAGTTAATCATTCAGAGTTTACATCAGTCTTTGTCCTTCAAGCGATCATTGTCAAGAGAACTAATCGTCTGGTATTTTTGTTGAATGAATCCCAATCTGCTGCATGAGTGCGGTTCACTTTAGTCTGTGCGTTTGCAGATATATAAATATTAGCGCCCAGTGTTTAACTTGTAAATCCAACGTTGCCAGAACAAAGTGTGTTTTGGACCGGGCTCCAAACAAGGAAAAAAGTAATTTTGTTTGTGTTACACATGATTTTTACACGTCACACAGAGATTTTCATTCATTCTGACAAAATCACAAGGGCACCTGTCGCTGAATCCGATTCACAGCGACAGGATGCCCTCCCACATGCGCTCGTCCTGCACCTCAGCACACTGCCTCCACATCAGTATCTGACCCTCGACAAACATCCTTACACAGCAGACACAAGTCTTGTACATCAAACGTGATTGACAAAATACACGTTAAAGTAGTTGCACTTAAGAGAAAAAGCAGACCGCTGTGTCTGCGCTGTTTCTCATCTCTTTATCGCTCTGTACACTCCAAACACACGGGACACTCCTGCTGCTGTCTCTGCTTTTAATCCATCAAAATAACAACAAATACCCATGAAGTCCACTTTGACACAGGAGCGTGTCTCGCCTGGAACCAATGAGAAGTCTTAATCCCGCCTGCGCTGCTTCTGATGGGTCAAATTTCCTGTCAGTTTTTCTTTTAACCAATCCCAGTCTGTGACTAAGTCTTCCCCACAAATAAGCCTGTTTGCAGTCTCTGTTAATGAGAGACAGGAGAGCAGAGCTTCTTGTTTAGAAGAAAGACAGAAAGACAAAAAGCTTACTAGCATTGACTGCATTACCAGAGCAATCAAAGTTGCCGGAATGCCCAATGAGAGTTCCTGGATCTTATTCCGGCTCAAACTAAGCCCTGTTAGCGCCGCATTGCCGCAAGAGGCTGCACAATTGGCTGCACATGGCAGGCGTACCTGGTGCGCATAAAGCAGCATTTCTCCCTGACTTGAGACAGCGGAAAGAGCTCGAGTCTGATTGGAACCCAAAGTGTTTTGCCAAAAAGCTGTTTTCGCCCAAGGCAGTGTTAAATCTGCCCAATCCCCAACGGTTTACTCAAAGGTCCCACGGAATTTCCAACCCGTGCAGTTCTAATGCAGACTTGGCGTGGCGGGTGGTGCACCAGGGGTAGGAGGCAGAGCGGTGCACAGCGAAAGAAAAGATGACTCCACCGATGAACAAAAACCACTTCAACGATGTTTTTAGTAAAGTTGTGGTATTGCACGTGTGACAAAAAAAAAGACGCACAAGCTTATTCCTAAAGTTTAAACTCCACAGATGCAGGGCAACTCAATTTTAAAAGAAGTTCTTTTTGCCGTGGCAGCCACACCACACAAATGAAAGCAGCGGAAACACTGTAATGTAAACCACAATGCTTTGTGAGAATAAAAAAACAAACAAAGCAAACGTCAGGTCTTTAACTGGAGGATAAGAAAAAAAGCTGTTTGATTGCACGGTTGAGCCGAGATTACAAAAACACTTGTGACTAAAATCTGTTTGTTAGTTAGTTGTAGAGATGCTAACGTTAGCTGCTTATCTTAGTTTGAGCTGTAAAGTTGAATTATTCAGTCCATTAGTTTTATTGTGGGTTAAATAAAACATGATAATAAGTAATCTCTAACTCTATGCGTCAGATGGACATGACCAGTATTTATTACAAAGGTTCAGTGACAGTTTGTCTGAATCAGAGAGTTTCTCCTGTGGCTCCGCCCCTCAGTAAGAGGCAGATGAGGACTCGCTCTCTGGAGGAGAACTGTCCCACATTTTAAAGACGGCGTTGACCTTGATTTGAGAGGAGCAGAAGAGCCCTGAGCGCTCTCCTCTCGCCCCAGGATGCAGCTCCTTCAGTGGGATCACCTTGGCTCCGCCGCAGCCTACTTTTACCAGGTCAAACTGTGAGTGTGTGGAAACGCAACAGGGAAGGGCATTTCTGAGCTGTCAGTCAAAACACATGAGTGTGATTCATGTTTGAACTGCTCTTTTCTGTGCACAGCTTGCATCTCTGTCATCAGCTCTCAGAATAGACCTGTTAAGGAAATGTTATGTAAAAGAGACTTTTTAGAGTTTTAAACCCGTTCTGACATGGCTTCTTCATCACAAACTCAGCTGAAGTTGTTCCCTGGTCTGTGACGTCAAAGTTAAATCTCTGAGAATCAAGTTAGAAAATCTGGGAATAATGGACTCAGCCACATCAGCAACTTTTTACCAACTAAAAACATTGCCAAGATCAAAGGTTTAGTGTCAAAGTCAGACTTGGAGAGACTTATATTGTTTTACATTTCCTCATGTCTATAACATATTCTTATGACTTTGACTGAAACTGTGGCTCAGGCTCCGCCCTCTCTCTCTTTCCCTCCGGCTGCTGCAGACAGACGCTCACAAGATGACGAAGGAGCACGTCTGTCCTACTTTTTACCAGTTATAGATGCAATGGCTCAAATATCTCCTTGTGGATCCACATATGAAAAACATTGTAGTTTTGCCTCATGTCAGCGGTCCTTGACCTCTGTGCATCTCCGTGTCAGAAAAAAGCTCAGACAGGAGCAGGATGGAAAAATGTGCCCCGCGTCTGTTTATGGTAGCGGATTACGTAAATTTATTTCCCCAAAAAAGTGCGACGTATACTTCGGTGCGACTTGTATACGTTTTGTTTCTTCTAAAAAATGCATTTTGGGACTGCTTCGACGTATACTCCGGAGCAACGTATAGTTCGGAAATATGGTAAGCTGATGCTAACGTGGCTATACATTAGTACAATAGCAGACAAAAGTACAATAGGTCTGCTTTAAGACTTATCCTTGTTTATTTGACATTAAACCTCGTCTTAAACTCTGTCAGTCCAAACCTTCCTCAGGCTCAGTGACGTCTCCTCTGATCTTCTTCCACCGAAGCGTGTCTCTGTTATAAACTCCTCACATGTGTGTCGTCCTATTGGCCTAATCCATCACCTCCACTGGCCTGCGCTGTTTACACTCTCAGCTTTATTAACCAGCGCTTTTACACGGCTCTCCACACCACACACACCACCATAAATGAGCTGTTTTGTGCTGGCGCGGCGCGGGTAATTGGCCCTTATTCCTGCGCGTGTTGTGGGTTTAGCGGTGCGTTTTCATTTCTTATGCCTCTCCCGGGGGACACGGAGCAGAAAACCTTTAGATCAGGCTGGAGTCCACACACCTGCGGGCGCCTCCCACGTTTCTGCAAAAGTAATAAAGAAACACATTTACAGGTGCGGGGGAATGTAATGTGCTTTATGTATCTGCATATGTGAGGTTGTGTTGTGGAGGAAAGGCAAAGGTAAGTTTTGTGTTTTTGACTAATGAAGAAAAAAGAAAAACATGGACATTCAATCTAAAGAGTGGGCAGGAACAAAAGGTAATTAAAATGTACAAACAAGATGCTCAAAAAAAGAAGAAAAGGCTGTTTTCTGCTGATCATGTGAATTTTCGGGCGACATAAAGGGCCGGACAAACCTGGCTCACTCCAGATGGATCTGTGCTGAAGTTTGATTTGAGTTCCTCCTCAGTTTCCATCTGAAAGCGTTTGGGAAAAGGTGGGAGGTTAATGAAATACTTGCAGCTGATTGGGTGTGCGGCCGACCTTGTTTATGCTTAACTAATCACAGCAATGTTCCACAAAGGTTCATTTGATCTTATATTCTAAATTACGTTTCAAAGTCCTATATCGGACCAGTGGTTGTTTATTTGTCAGACCTTTACATGTTTTGACTGCGGTCATCTTCAGAAGCGTTTCTTGATATTACTGTGACGTGTCTTGCCAGCTGATTTACATGTCTCTGCTGTTCGACTTCTTTAGAACAGTATCCCAATAAAAACAAAATAAAAAAACTCGTCTCTATTTAGTGTAGCAGGGGCACGCTTCCGGATTTCAATTGACCTTTCGCCGAGCCCCGCCCCAAAACGGCTATTGTCCAATCAAACATCGTAGCAACCGTTGCTATGTAAATAAGGTCCGTCAAATCTTGAGCTCCAAGCAAGATGATGAAGCGATGCGCCTATAGTTTATTTAAACCGGACCGGAGATAAAGCTACCCCGAAATATTGACCGGAGGAGTTGTGTTCTTTCCATTTCCAAAGCCGAAAACAACCGGAGCTGTGCCTACAATGGATTAAACAGTACGAGCGGCTCGGGCAGCTCCTCTACCAGCTAAATATATCAACATGTGAAGCAAAAGTCTGCTCAAAGGTAAAACTAATGTTTAACATAGCTATGGACTTACTGTGTTGTTAGCTCTAGAGGCAAAAACACAAACTAGACCGAAGTTATACCAGACGAGGATATAATTGGAGAAGTTACGCTCTAAGCTGCTAAGTTTAGCGAGCCTCTTAGCTTTAGCCAGCACTAGCAGGTTTAGCTCGCTAACAAGCCTCGTAAATGAACAATATTCTTGCAATAGAGAAAAATAGACCTTAACATATGAAAGTGAACTTACCCGGCAGTGCAAGAGCAGGACAAGGCTGTGCTTGTTGCATTTGAGGTAAGTTAAAGATCATGGGTTTCTCTGATTTAGCTTGAGACCAGTAGCATTAGCCTTCATAGGAGTTATGTCCCCTCTGTTGCGTATTTTAATGTTTTGAATAATCCCTCCGCTGCATAGTGAACCTCTTTGCCTCGATCTAGAGGATATCGCGGAAAAATTGCTTTAAAAAAGTCACTAACGTGAACAGGTGTACTTCTTTCTGTCATTGAAGTCTATGGCACGCTGTCATATTTGACAGGCGTAGCAACAGTAACTAAGGGGGCGGGGCTCGGCGAAAGGTCAATTGGCACACGCACTCGAGCAATAAAACGAGAGCTGAACAAGAACAACTCAAATCTGCAATTTCTGACCAATGCAAAAGAGAAAACCATGTTATGGACTGGGATGGGGCCAGAGTCATTGGGACAGAGGAAAACAAACACCATAAAAGAGGCAATAGAAATTCGGAAGCATTCCCCTGCTACACTAAATAGAGATGAGGGGGCTTTTTTACTTTCTCATACCTGGGATACTGTTCTAAGAAGTCGGACTGCAGAGGGCGCTGTCGAAAATGGCGCCAAAGACTGTGTAAATCAGCCGGCAAGACACGTCACAGTAACATCAAGTGACGCTTCTGAAGATGGCAGTCGAAACATGAAAAGGTCTGACAAATAAAAATTACCGGTCTAACATAGGAACTTGAAATGGCGAATGTCTCACACTCTGCTCTTCTTTCAAAAAGAAAACACTCCATATTTCTGCTAAAACAGAATTAACAGCAGCAGAAACACTGGAGTCACCTGCTGGGACAGATTCCAAATCAGTCGGGCTGATGGATAGACAGATGGATTTCTCTTGAGTTTGTGAGTTCACAAATATCGCAAGACAATCCATCTGACTGGCCAAGTTAAGGTTGCGCCTTTTTCTCTCTTTAAATAAAATGTTGTAGGAAAAAATTATGTTTTTGATCATTTGTATTGATTCAAAAGGTTTAAATGATGTAAAAATGCATTTGTAAAACTAGGCTGAAGGTTGATGTTTGTTTGGAGAAAGCATTCCAAAGGACTAGTTTACATTTGACCTCTGAACTGGAGTTCAGAGAAACTGCTGAAGCTGTGAGGTGTCTGTTTGGAGCGTCCATGGACACGAGCTCAACACAGAACTGAGACGAGATCATCTGTGACTGTAAATGGACTTGGAACTGAAAGACAGTTTACCAATGAACAAGGATTGCCCAAATGAAGAAAGAGATAAAAATGGTCCCATCCTTTGCTTCTTTGGAGCATGCAAGCGCGCGGTGGACGTGGACATCTACGCAAGAGAAGGACAAGAATAGAGATGTTTTTGTAACTTGTGTGTTTTACCTTTGATCCAAGTAAATCTTAACCTGGCTCATGCCAGATCGATATGTGTATCACTCATATGCATTGAGTTTTACACATATTCGCAAGACATAATCAAAATGACGTCTCCCACAAACCGCTTTGTTTCTTACCTGCGTATTGCAGAGGAGACGCCAAAACTTCCAAACTTCCGTCGCCAGATGCTGAAGACTAATCCACTGATATCATTGTGTTCATATAAACAAAGTTTGAAGCACTTCACAACAATATTCCACCGCCAGCGAGCAACAGTACGTCTGCGTCTGTTACAGCTGTCCTCCCCGTGGTTGTGTCCATCTCCAGGCAATTTGCGCTTTCCCTGCGCGCTCCGGGTCTGGTCTATCTGCATCTCTCTCGTGAGCTCCGGGTCCAGTCTATCTGCGTCTCTCTCGTGAGCTCCGGGTCCGGTCTATCTGCGTCTCTCTCGTGAGCTCCGGGTCCGGTCTATCTGCGTCTCTCTCGTGTGCTCCAGGTCCGGTCTATCTGCGTCTCTCTCGTGAGCTCCGGGTCCGGTCTATCTGCGTCTCTCTCGTGAGCTCCGGGTCCGGTCTATCTGCGTCTCTCTCGGTGTGCTCCAGGTCCGGTCTATCTGCGTCTCTCTCGTGTGCTCCGGGTCCGGTCTATCTGCGTCTCTCTCGTGTGCTCCGGGTCCGGTCTATCTGCGTCTCTCTCGTGTGCTCCGGGTCCGGTCCTCTCCGTGTTTGGTTATCTGCGTTTACCTAGCGTGCTTCAGTCAATAGCCTTTGCAACAGTACCTGCGTCTGTCCGCGTCGCCATGTTTGTTGTTTTGCTGTGAGCACATGACGCCTGGCACTCGCTGATTTCACATCTGTAAATCCCGCCTCCTCCTGTAGAGAAGCCTTCTGATTGGTTCGAGTATTCGATACTCGGCTCAAACCATAGGGATTTGTAAACCCACAAATACCGCGAGAATTCATCTTGCTGCGCAAGGTTAAGTAAATCTGATCCTAATTGAATCTTTTGAGTCAGCTGCTCCAATGATCCAGTGTGAAGCGCATGTGTCCAACGTGATTATTTAATCTAAATCCAAAACACAAACATTGCAGAAAGACTCAAGGATCACAAATCAGATACTTTCCTCCGGCCATTCAGAAAAAAATATTTTCTACTTCGATGTCATTTTCTGCACTTTTCTCTCGCCAGTTTGAGACACAGTGACACCACAGGCCAGGAGGGTTGTGCTTTTTTTTAATCCGCTCGTTTTTGCCTTCAAGTGAACCAGTTTTGCAGCAGCCTCAGTCCAAGTCCCGAATAAGAAAAATGATGCAGCTCCCTGTTGTCTTCACCACCACCACTTCCCTGTTTTCTTCTTCTTTGATTTAGTTTTTTATCAGTCTCAGGTTTGACTCCTAAATAAAAAAAGTTTCCATTGCAGTTTGGCCAAATAAATCTAGTGTAAAACTGGTGACAAACAAACAGTGACACTGCGACACTTTCCTTTTGTCCACATTCCTGTTCACAGTCGGACTCCGTCTTGTTTCTGTTGTGGCTTTGTTTGTTGATCAGATTGTTAAGGTCAGCTCTCTGCAGCAGGACAGGTCTCCGAAGTCAGACTGAGCCGTGGGAGAATCCAAAAGGTCATTCATCTCAACACGTGTCCGATCGGCGCGGCTCACAGACTGTAGTAACACGATCACTGTACGCAGAGGGAGAGACCTGAGACGACCTACATGTGTGAGGTTTTTGAGTGCTTTATGTTGATCCGTGCGTGTTCGCTCAACGTCGAGAGTCACCAAAATCTGCCGTAAAAGCTCCATAGCCTGATTGTTCTTCAGCAGATCTTTATTAAACAACCAGGACAGTACACAGTGAGGTGATGAGTCGGCCCACACACAGAGCACAGCGACAGGCAGAACGGAGTCTCCACACTGACTACCTCCCGCTGTCTGCCTCCTTCCAATGCTGTGCTAATTCTTTTTAGCAGCATCATGTTATCTAGGTGACTCGCTGATGCTTTTAGTCAGCTATATCTTGTCATTAAACAGTATCTTCTTTGTTTGCGACAATGTCCTGAACATGAGCAATCACTAATCAGCTCTGTGACTTGAGACTTGACTTCATAAAATGGACTAAGACTTGGGACTTGACTTGAACTTGAAGGTCATTGACTTGTAACGACCTGACAGAAGTGGAACTGAGTCACTGTTTTGTAAGAGTCAAGTCCGAGTAATGATTTTGCAGTTTAGATTTCTGGTCACAAAGACAGAAGTGAGAAGGGACATGTTTGTTTTTTGAGAAGCATCAAGTCGTCTCAAGTCAGACATTCAAGTTAAACTCAAGTCCCAAGTTTTAGTCAATTCTTTCAAGTCAACTCATTGAAATATTGACTTAAGTCTGACTCAAGTCTAACTCCTGCCAAATACACTAACGGCCTGATTTATCAATCCAGGTGCTAAAATGCGGGTGCAAACAGAAGACAATGCATGTGTTATTTGTGGGCATTTTGCAGTGAATTTAATATTGTAATTAGCACCTATAGCATATTACACAAAACCGATCGGCACCAACTTTTGTGCATCTTTTGTGTTTCTGTCAGAGAAAAAAGCAATTTAAAGATTTGCTCCCCTTGATTTCTTTTGCACATAAGTAAAGGTTTGATAAATCTGGCCATAAGTGCGAGTTCTGTGTGAAGCGTGACTCATGCGACTCTCGCAAGACTTATGAAGTGCTTTTGTGCACTGACGTCGGAGCAGTGCTAGTACGTGGAAAGAATCCAGAGAGTCTATTTTTGTGGGAGGTCGCAACAGTCAGATTCGACTTTCAATACAAGCATTCTCACGGGAATCCATGTGAATCCACGTGGCTTTGGGTACTTACTGGCCACAGTGGACTGAAGCTGGTGAAAAGGAAATTTGCAAGAAACTTGGACACGTGTCGGCCCGAACTCGGCTCACAGTCAGTGTACTTGAGGTGTAAAGCCGGCTGCACACTAAAAGAGTTTTGGCCCGATTTTAAGCTAGATGTTTCCCTCTACGAGTTCAGGAGGCGTGGCCAGAGTAAGAGCTTTCATAAGAGATTTTTTGTCCTTTCTCTCCTTCTGTCTGTGCATCACTGCGAGTACTTGTAGCAACATCATGGTGAGGTTCACCTGCTGCACGAGCGTGAGGACCTTTACAACAGAAACATCTGGTGCATCTAGGGTTGCCAACGCTGTCACTCCCCAAATCGGGACACCCAGAAACCCCATCCTCCTGGTGTGCACAGGACATTATGAGAGAGAAGTTTTATGTGCTCGTACAGAAAGGGAAAAAAAGAAAAAATGTTGTGATTTGCGTGTAGGTGCTAATGTGCCCACTGGAGTTTATAGAAAACAACAAACGTCTCAATCCAGAGTGGCTTTAATTATGAAGATGTTACTTTTATAATCAGACCGTTCGCTCTCCAATGACTCATAAGCACAATACAAAACAAATATCCACCACCGCCTTGGCCAGCAGAGTGAAGCTTTTCATGTTAACACGTTCACTGACCCCTGCTTCTCGACGCGTCTGTCTAAAGTCCTGCTCTGGTAGGTCTGAAAAATAATCACAAAGTCAGCTGTGCATCTTAGTCTGTCACTCTGTCCCGAAGAAGCTGCTTCAAAACTCGTGCATTGAATGTCCATCATCTGGTTAGAGCGTGAAGCAGGAGCAGGACCCTGCCTACGCACAACTAATGTATTTAGCGGACGAGATTGCAGCAGCATTCTTGATAGGGACAAATAAAAAAGAACCATACAGCAGGACGTCCCACCCAAATCAGGATGGTTGGAAACTTTTACTGCTGGGATGTCAAACTGGCGACCCCCAAGATGATTTCATGTGGCCCTCAGGATGATTTCTGATTATTACTGATAGTGACCCTCTGATAAAAGAATGCAACAATGTAATCTACAGGTCCCACAACACATTACATGCCTAATGAGAAGAGCCACATGACAGTATGTACAATATATTACAATGCATGTAATGTAATGCAATGTGATACAACATAAACCTGGACAAACAATAAATGTGTTTTATTAAGCTTTATATAAATCCAATTGCCAGATTTGAATAAAACATAGAAGAACCTATGATTAAATGTGTTTCTCGACCAGCTCTGACTCTGATCCATTTGGCCCCAACTCCATTTGAGTTTGACCCTGCTTCAAAGCATCTGCCTTGTGACGGCGCCTCTTAAAATGTCAAATACAAAAGAAACACTGCCTCGTCATCTGTAAATAAATGTAAAGCTTTGTGCTCGTGGTCAAAGTGCAAGATTCTTTTGTACGAGCTTTACACACGTCATCTCCAACCACCTGCTCCTTAAATGATGTGAGAAGCACTTTTACAGGACTATAGAACATGGACACTGGTTTCAGCTTTTTCATTTGACGTCCACAATCGTTTTCTCCTGGATTTCGTGTAAATACCACGCCATGACAAACTGCGTGTCATGATGACGCCCTCTGCCTGTTTTGGCGTGTAATTACACGCTCGTTTTTTCTGGCGTGGTCTGGACACGCGACGTGGTAGAGGACAAATGGGAGGTCTTTTGGGGGTTAACAGCTAAGTTTAGGTCTGACGCTGGAGTTGGTTAGGATTAGAATTGTGTAAGTCTTCATAAATAATAGCACGTCTTTACATTCACCATAGAAATGAACGAGACAGAAACGCATGAAATACACACACAATAAATAGAAATGGCGTTCATGTGACACGCTGTTTTAAATTGTGTGGTATTGACACGCTTATCTGTGAGAACAGACTGTCATAATGCTATGTGAGTGTAACAGCTCCTCTGCTCTCCTGTGACCTTTATAAACCAGCTTTAATCCTCTGGCGTTTCATCATTGTTGTTGTTGTTTCACTTTTATAAAAGAAAACACTCTTTTATAACGTGACACAATGAAGCTTAGTTTATGCCTCCCGCACATGAAGTCCACACGGAAATGAGACGCATGGACTAGAGCGGAGCAGACGCTGACAGTGTTTATAGTTTCTGTGCGTATCAAGCAGCTGCTTGTAGAGGGCAGTAGGGAGCTGCCATTGAAAGCCCGTCGATGTCCACGTGGACTATCCGCGTAGTCACAGATTTTTCCCTGACGCCGACACGGAAAACCTGGTCCACGCGGACGGCGCTTGAGGAGGCGTGTCTCCAAAAATTTCGTATTTCCCTCGCAGAACCCTCGTGGTACTCACGGATGCGTCAAGTATGAAATGAGCTTCACTGTTCTCCGCTCGCTGCTTTGCTCCACAGGTCTGTGTTGTCTCTGTTCTTCTGACACATGATGCCACTGTTAGACAGTTAATCCTTGTAAATGTCTCTGGCCTGTTCTTGTCTTCATACGTACAAAAATTGCAAAAGATCTTAAACTCCTTTAGTGTGCAGCCGGCTGAAGTCATGACTTGCAAGTCCACACCTCTGGGACTTGATGCTTCTCCTAAATAAAAATTAAAATGCAATTTTACGTTAAGTAACTGCAACACTTACGTATTTGTGATGAGAGAAAAATTAGATGCATTTGGTAATTTGATACAAAGATGTGAAAAATCAAAAATATGAAACGACTTTGACTTCATTTGGACTTGTCTCTCTTTGACTTGACTTGACTTGAGACCAAACACCAAAGACTTTAGGCTTCGTTCAAACTCACAAAACAGTGACTTGGTCTCAGCTCGGCTCCAAACGTCCCTTGAGTTTATGAATCAGCAGAATTAGTTGAACAATGCTTCTGAAAACAGCTCGTGGATTCGTATCTGCAGTGAAAATGCCACTTCACACTGCGACTTCCGACACAATCTGATTCCAAAACCCCGAAGAGTCGACCTTTTCAAAGCCCCGTGCACCTTCTCCACTCGACCAGCCTCGTCTGACCCGCCGCCGCCATCTTTGTTCTGCGAGAGTAAATAAATCATACAGGCATTGATCATTCGCCCCGAGTCAGGAAATAAATTAGTGAATGTTTGAAAGCGTTGGGAGAATTCAACGTTTCCCGGACAGATGAGAATGGACCCCGGACCGTCCTTGGTCTGTTCCATCTAAATGCAAATCCAAAGTGCAGGAGCAGAGAGTCTGGTCGTCCTCCATCCAAACGTTCCACACAAACTCCTCCTGCTGCTGCTGCTGCACTGCAAAAACTACACACACAGGAGTTTACAATTATGTGTAAACAATTTTGTTTTGAATCTTGATTTATGTTGTTTTTGGTTGGTCTCGTGCAGAACTTGAGTCACTATTTTAATGACTAAAAGGAACTCTTAATAAGTTATGGGTAGTTTATCCGAATCAGACGATATTTACATTATTTTTATGGTATCTGTTTTGACAGATATCGAAAAATATCTCCACCGATATTTCTTTAATGGTACGTTCACACCGGACAGCGTCTTGGCGTCTTTGCATCCATTTTCAGTGTTTAGTCAATGTAAACCCACGTCTTGAGCGTTCAAGCGAATTTGCGGGGCGTATTGGCATCTGTTGAGGCGTCTGAAAACGCAGCTTCTTGCGGATTGGAAGCTCAAAAAGTTGGGAAAATTCATCTTTCACGCTTGGAAGTCGGCATCAGCCAATCAGAGACTCCACTCCTGTGACACGTGACATGTTGTTCTTCTCTCACATCTAGGGAAAGGACGACTGTTTACTGAAGTCTTTTAATAACTTTTTTAATGAAAGGCCGCTTGTTTGAGGGCTTTTTCCAAAAACTTGGTTGTTCGTTGCTTTGAAAATCTGGAGACACGGCAAATCAACAACACGGGACATGATCTGGACTGACAACGCCTCACATGGATCTATTAAAAATGCTCATTGTAGTGTTTAAACAACTGCTGTACAACGGGAGGAGCCGAGGAGGATAGAGACAGTAAAAAGACACTACCTGGAGGAGGAGAAAGTTGTGTGATTGGGTAAGCTCCATTTTATGAATGCAACAAGCCTCTCTCTCTCCCTCCTTCTCTCTCAACGTGATCTGTTCACGAGCAAAACAAAGCCTTTTGCAAACAAGCGGGAGCTCGAAGAAGTGCATAGGGGCGTTAAAAATGTCTTTTTGTCCCCCAAAGTCTCGACGCACATCGAAGCGTTTTGGACTCCTATTTGTCAATCACTGAAATTTATTTGAGCAGTCAATCAAATTAAAACATCATACAGGTGAATAATTTGGGCGTCAGCTTAGAAAATGTTCAAAATATACTTTTACGTGTAAACTTTGACGCAAATACGCTGTCCGTTGTGAACACAGCATAACAGGTTTTCTAGTCTAGATTGTTCCTGCCAATGACATCTATTTCCGTCATAGACCTATGAGGTAATGTCGGGCTCTCTGATGCACGAGCTGACTTTGTCCTCAGTCAAATACATGATGCAGTTTCACAGATTCACCAGCAGAGGGGAATAGTGTAAGCAAAAGGACCAGAGGAAGTCACATGACCAGGAAATACATGTGCTCTTTGTTGACAATAGGCAGCACAGTCGGCTGTGTTTTACGTAATCAGCTAAATCTGGAGGCCGACTTTCTTTTCTAACAGATCACAGACAAAACACGTTGGACTAAAAACACAGTTGAGTAAGTTTAGAGCAGATATTTGATCTTTAAACTGAAGAAAAGACGATCCTACTGGACTAGGACTCTGAGGAGAACGACACATGCAGCGAGTCTAGAAACGTCCTCTTCTGTGAGCGAGTGAAAAGTGTCAGAGGAAGTCAAACTACTGGATTTTTCAATATAATCTCTGCTCCATGAAAGTGGCTGAATCTATAGAATCTGCATCAGAAAGTAGAAAAGTGCTGCTGCCTTCTCGTCTGGAACAGCTTTTGTTGGTTTAAAGATGAAAAAGACACTTGTCCTCATTGTTTTAATCATGTAAACCTTGTATTTTTATTATTTCATTGTAGTAGCTCATTCTTTCACAAAAGAGTAGAACAGAGGAAACATGAAGTTAGATTAAAAGTTTCTCGTCAAACACTGAAATCTAACGAAAACAAGGAATTCCAAATGCCTATAAAAAAAGAACGGCTTAATGTAGAATAATGATCTTCCACTGTTAAGCTCCACTGCAGAGGCTGTGGGATCTTTCGTTGCGTCGTTGTATTTTTTTTGCAGTGTTGAGGGTGTTGAGAGTCTGGGCCAGGCCTCTGCGAGTCGGAAGCGGCTTCGGAGACAGGAGCAGGTGTATTAATGTGGCTGTCATCACAGGTAATGGGGTCCGTGTGCTGCAGAGGAGTTTAAAGGAGCTGGAGAGGACACGGCACCAGGAAAGAAAAGTCCTGCACTCGTTTTGTTTTCGCTAAGCTGGAGGGTAATAGGTTCATGCTTCTGGGTCAACACGTTTATTCACACAGACTTCTCGGTTTCAGATTTCATTTATTGTCTTCGGTAAAAGCTGGGTGTTTGAATCTGTTTAACTCAAAGGTGGGCAATTATTCTTCCCCGAGAGCCATATTTGAATCCAGAAAAGTGGTAAAGGGTTGGATTTCAGTCATTGCTGTAGCAAATTTGTATTGTTGCAAGCACATTTCTGTAAAATAGACTGTTAAATCTGTTTCTTTGTCCATTTTTTAAGAACAGAAAAGCAGACACATGTTTCACAGCAAAATAAATATATAAAAAAAAAAAGGAATATAAAAAAGAACACTTACGCTAGGGATCTGATTAAAACACGTTGAGGGATGCATCTGGCCCCTAAGCTGCAGTTTGCGCAGGTCTGGTCTAACTTAAAACTCACAATTCCTTCATTACATGGTTGATATCCACATGCATTGGCTGCAATCAGGCTTAAAAGAGACCTATTGCCATTTTTTCTATGTGTTTAGAATAAAGTATGACGTATGCAGATCAGTAATTTACATTTTGTTTTTTGTAAAATATAGAATTTATGTAAAACAGCTCTAGAAATAGATACAGATCTACTGACTTCATGTGCAAAACTGCAGAATTGATAAGCCCTGCCTCTTCATTGCAAGATTTTAATGTAACAAGCAGCAGTTCTTAAATTTTTATTGTTGTAATGTGACTATTTTGACTATCTATGAATCTGACATTTTTGAATAATCACAAATAAACACAGACAAGTGGCGGGGATAGGTGGTAGGTGAGGACAGGGCTTTTCTGAGCTGCAGAACATAACAAGATTACTCGAACATGCAGGAATCATTCTTAAAATCATTTTAACAAACAGGAAAGTGAAACAGAAAGAGCAGCCAATCAGAGCGCTGCTTTTGGCTTCTGATGAGAAGAACTAAAACACTTAATTATTCAAATTGTACACAGCAGCTGATCCATCTTCCGAACTTAAGGAAATATTTGTTTTGAAGTTACTGGTATAACTTGAGCTTTGAACTTGTTTAGACCTGGTCTGATTCTGTCTAGTCTATCTAGTCTTGCCCTCATTTGGTTCGTGCTCTTCACCCAAATAACATTATGTAATGTTAGTAAAGTCTTTAAATTTTCCACATAAACCTAATGTCGGTTATTTTGCATTATTCAAACTAATTTCATGTTGGGTACAGGGGCGTAGCACCAAATTCTGGTTCCCAGGTACAAACTTTGTTCATGGGCCCCTTGTATTTTAATTATTTAGTCCATTCTCATTATTGTTCTAATCATTTTGGGTTTATTTCCTTCTAGAATATTTCATATTTAATTAGTTTCCACATTCCACACACAATATTGTTATTTGGGATTTTACAGGCTCCAGCAGATCAAATTGAAGACATTAATGTGTTTTTTGTGTCAAAGCTCTTTGGTTGGAATCAGCACATTCACTCACATCAAGACGACAATAATATGGAATGTGTTTTAAACATACTCTAATATTTAGTTAACCTGTTTTGAGATAAACTTGTCAAAAAAAATAATTAGAAATCCCTTTGTGTCAAACCCTGGCTATATGTTTGCCAAAATCTGCAAACTTTTGCTTAATAGCAAAAATTGCTTAAGAAATAATTAATATTCTTTGTCAATTTGCTACATTTTAAGGAGTGACTGAGCTCTCTGATATCATAAAAATTCCATTTAGTGGAACAATCTATCTCACAGCGAAAATTATCTGCTTTTGAGGGCTCTTTCCTGCCCTGGCCCCGGGGAAACTGGTCCCATTTACCCCCCCAGTCCGACACCCCTGGTTGGGTATATATAACCTTTGACACTGTGAACTGTTTTAAAAGGTAAACTGTGTGTATTAAAAAAAAACTCATTGTTCTCCACAGGGTGTGCCACAGGGCTCTGTTTTTGGGCTCCTTCTTTTTATTTTACAAATTCGGCTACACATCCCCAAATATTTTTATGAACGTAACAGTTGATTCAATAGACACAGATGGCAACAGAATGACTGCCAAATAACGGATCTCCGTGAGGGAAGCATAACATAAACAGTGCTTCAGAACAGAACCATTTAAACATGGTTGTGACTCAACTTGAATTAGTTGTGCTAAAATACACTTAATTAATCAGATTATTAAAAGAAGTTAAAAGTTTAGATTCTCATTGCCTTAACAAAAAACTTTCCCCCGCGACTATGATGCGTTACCGACTATATAACTGAATCTCACTCTTTAGATTTTTTTATGAATTGCCCAGTCCTAAAGATAAATCTGGCTTATCTTCAGGGCTGGAGTGGCGTTGACAGTATTCGTTGATTTCATTTGCTTCTAGTGCATTCATTTCCCTCTCGATGCTCATTTGAATCCCTGTTGCTGTTTGTAAACGGTGTTAAATATGTGCATTAGTTCATTTCCTGTTGGTATAGTTGTAGGAGTGGGCGATAATTGGGCACTTAGTGAGTTTGTTTCATTAAAACTCTGCGTGCGTGTATGTTGTGTGTTCATGTGTGTGTGTGTGGATATTTTTAGCCTCCTCTGAGCCCTGAGTCGACCTGATTTCCTCTGCCTCCGCGGATCATTCAGAGTGACACCATTTACAACAAGAACAGCGATCTGGAACAACTCGGGAAGATTCTGGCTCACGCGGTCACCTACAGGGCCGTGTGCAGCGCAGAGGTGAGAGGTCAAGAGTCGGTTTTTGACGTCTGAAAACTGTGAACAAAGAGAAATATTTAGTTTGAAACTTTTTTACAGCAGTCAAGTGTTTTGTTCACTTACTTAATGTATTCTCAGACATCAAATGGTTCACTGTGATGTGTCATAAAGAGTTTTTCACCACTTCTAGAAGCAAACCGGACTTCTGTCATGTCATAATACTAACAGCAGTGTCATTCAAAAGACGCAACTTGACAAAAAACATTTCTAATAGTTTCGTGCAGCTTAAACAGTGAAAATATAGTCAAGCTAACATATAGTGAGGCTCATATTGGGGGATGTGGCTCGTAAGTGGCTCATATTGGGGAATGACAAACAGTCAAACGCTAACAACATCCACAAGGCAAAGTCTCCACTGTCAGACGTAGACAGAACACATAGGAGGTGACATAATCTTCCAAAAGGAGAATAAAGTTGATAGTTTTGTTCTTATGGAATTAAAGATGCTGTAGGATTTTCACCCTCTTTTTCTCTTTTAAAGTGAAACTGGAGAGGACCACCCAAGCCCTGCCAATCAGAACGCTGCATTCTGCTCCTGATTAGAACTTAAATTCCTTATTATTTGATTCAGGGCCAAATTTTTTCACAAAGTGCTACATTTATCATTGACTTTTTTGTGGAAAACACAACATTTATTTATTTACAGCTAAAAGAAAGTTCGCTATCCCAACTTTAATCTGGCAGATCTTTACATTTGTCCGAAGACTCGAATATTATGGTTAGCGACATGTTTTAGCAAATTTCTCTTATTGTAGTGATGCGCAGGTCTGCTTTTTTATGACCTGCCTTGCCTGACCCAAGTTAAAATGCAACCTGACCCACCCAGCCCTGTAAAACTTTTTTTGCGAGCTGTGCGTATGTCTGCAGAGGTACTAGTTCAGTCCTACTAATACTCATCAGCGTGGTTTGCACTCAAACGCACTGTTTGGATCGAGTCAAATCGCAGCGATCACAGGAAACCCCAGAAGCTCTTTTAGAAAACTTACAGCAGCTTGAATGAGGAGGAACTGACCTGACGCAGCCTCAGCTCTGGACGTTTCTCAAAGTGAGGATCTGACTCTTTGCGCTTGTAGTTTACAATGATGAATCAGTTCACACTAGAGCGTCATTAGTGTAGCTAAGATGTGTTTATGACTGTGTGTGTCAATAATGTGGATGCTCCGAGTGCACAAAACACCATGTTTTTTTTACTTGTCTCTTACTTTTTTTTCTTTTTTTTTCGTTATAAATGAATCATGCTCAAAGCCCATACGTTGTGTCTTAGGCCTGATTTATCAAGCCAGGTGCTAAATTGCGGGTGCAAATGTAAAACAAATCATGTGTTATTTTGGAGCATTTTACACAAACTTTAATATTGGAAGATGCACATACAAAATACTAAACAAAACAGATATGAACCACCTCGAATTTTGCATGTTTAGAGTGTGTGAGAGAAAAATGTCATCTCTGCCAAGGTTTTGCTCCCCCTAACCTGGTTTGCACATGTGCAAATGCTTGATAAATCTGGCCCTTAGTTTCTTAAATAAATCTACAGAACATGCTTTACATGAGGGTTATTGAACTGACAAGCGTTGATCATGAGTTTAGACTCAACCCACCCGAACTCGCCGAACTTCTTTTAACTGCGCTATCCGATCTGCCCAAACCCGTGGATTACAGGTCGACCTGTGCATCGCTAATGCCCAGTCCAGTTTCTTGTAACTAGTGAGGTAATGTCATACTGTGTGATCTTAAAACCAGAAGAAAAGTTTAGACACGTTTAGTTTTTTCATTTGTTCATGGGCACTTCACACACCCAGAGCCAAAATGACACAGCTCCTTCAGATTCAACAGTTTGAGAAGAAGAGAGACAGAGACTGAAAAATGAGAAATGGTTTGTTGAATCAGTTGGTTAAAAGTGCTACAGTTTTTGGTTGGTCTTGTTTTTTTAAATCTCTTTTTTCTTTATTTTTGACATCGTTCAGCTGTAGTTTATTTTTAGAGAAGGTCATTAATAAGTACAAGCCCAGTTAAAACGCTTGGTTAAATGTTTCCGTTTGATCAATTCTCATTTCAGACGGAGGTGTGGAGCTTGTGTACTTCCACCAAAGACGTCCACAGAGACAGTTTGGGTTTAGCCCCAGGACACAATTACAGACGAACTGGGACAGAACGCTTTTGTACGGATCGTTTTCCATTAGACGCTTGATCTGATCCGAGCTGGAATCTGCAGAGAGAAGCTCAAAGTGGACTCACATTTACAGCCACTTAATCCTACTTTAGTTTTAGTTTGTTTAGACCTGGTGGATCTTATAAAAAAATGTGTTTGTGGTTTGTTTTCAGCTGATGTCACAAAAAAGTTGTAACCAAACAAATGCCAGAACTTTTTCCCATTTTCCTTTATGAACTCATCTGTGATTGGTTAGTAGCTTCATCCAATCACAGTGCTCACTGCGAAGGAGTTTAAGCTAAGGCAAAGCAAATGATGATGATCTAAGAACTGCACTCGGTCCTGTTGCTGTTTTGAAGCGGTTCTGTCGTTGAGGAAAGCTCACGTTCAGACCAATGCTCTTGTGTGCTGTTGCTGTCACTGCCTTTTATCACAACACTTACAAGACCACTTCCTCTCAGGTAATTGTATATTTGTGAAGAAAAAATGGCTGCGATGGTCCAGTGTTGGTTCAATCATCTAGAAAAGATCCAGATTGAGCACCTCCTCCTGCGTTTATAGTGATACCTTCGTGCAGTCTGAGCCCGGATATGAGCAATCTCGATTTGTTTGCACCAAATGTATGCACATGAAAAACAGGAATCTTTCAAGATTGCTGTCACATCTTTACGTTGAGGTTGCACTGTCAAAATGTTTTCTAACGCCAGTTAAAATGGCTTGATTCTAGGATTACGTATAACTCTAACTGTGGACAAGCAATTGGGGGCACCAAGCGGAGCAGTACCCTCTCGTCTGCTGCCTGTGGAGCCACATAAGTGCTGGCAATTAAGATAAAAGCACGGCAAAATGCAGGCATGACAAACTGGTGACGCACACCCGCTCGTTGTCCGGCGTGTTGAACTCATGAGTGACAGAAAAGTCTGGTCTAGCTGAGGCCCCACTGGAAAGCAATTCGGCAAAAACTAAAAAACAAAGTATTATTGAAATAGTCTTGTTGGTCTAAAACAATCCAGACGCAACTAATATTAAAAAAAATTAGTAGGGGACTCTCAGACCCTTTCCTCAGAAATAATACATTTCCTGGGTTCTAACAGCATCATAATAAATTACCAAAAAATGTATGTGTGTGGATGAGAGATTATGGGGGGCACCTTCTTCAAACCTCGCATAGGGCACCCAAATAGCTAGCAGCGGCCCTGGCTCATGATGTGCATGCAGCCTGTTGAATGTGAGTGGCTCGAGCCGAATTCTCTCGCGCTAGTCCTTGTTCTCTGTGTTATTGTCATCATGGAGCTCAACAGTAACCGCTCACTTCCTGGTTCAACAAGCTCCGGCTCCCATGTTAAATCCCCATAGACGTTTTGAAAAAAGATTATATTAAAAGCTTGGGTTAATCAGCTCTGTGTGGGGTCAGGAGCATAAGATATACATTTTTGTTTAAAATCTGTTTCTAAAGCTAGTTATCAAGACATTTTGCCAAATTTCAAGTTTTAGAAGTGCTTTTTAGACTGAAAACAACCACACTGGAGATTTGAGTTAGCACATAGCTGGCTAACTTGCGATTGTCTTTACACTCTTAATATTGAATTTTCGAAAAGCCTATGACACTTTACAATGAGAAATTTACTTCCGGAACCAGGGCGATCTTCCACTGTTGAGCCCCATTGGTATTTGTTTTGCATAAACTCTTTGCATTAGATTAATGGGGTAAATTAGGTGTTTGTTTAAAATTTTACAAAGTTTACTTTCATCTTATTACAGAAAAAAATATGCTGAAAGTAATGATGTGTTAACAAGAGACTTTTAAGCCGTAAGATCTGTCTTCAGTCTGATGGCGTGCTTGTACGAGAGTCGGACTGGAGCGCAGTGCCACTAAAGGTCGAAGAACCTTTGCCACTCGCGCAATGCACCTTTAAGATTTGACAGAGAAGAAACTACACCCACCGTGAAGAAAGATCTGAGAAAACCTTTTGATCTCAGACAAGAATTCTGTCGTTAAGTTGTAATGTGGACAGTGTGAAGTACTTTTACACACTTACATAACACATCGGACCTTTAATCTTCATCTCCATCACAGCTGCCATTTTCAATACAAAACTCTTCAATGCAACGATCACAAAAAACAAAATAAGTCCCATCGTGTTTATTAGTACGCCCGTGAGAGCAGACATCTGTGGATATAAGACTTGTAACTTATCTAAAAGTAATCTTTAAACAGAGCCAGGGCCAGTGTTCCTGTTTTTTTACGCCGCTAAGTTCAGCCTATGTACAATCGTCTATGTAACAACAGAAGAGTAGCCTCTAAAAAGCTGATATGGACTGGCCCTTTATAAGCTGCACTGCGGGGCTTTTCTGGCAGAGGGAATGTCTCCTGCTGGTTTCCATAGTTTGCATTGCTTGGAATTTGTAATTTGTGGTATTAAACATGTGCATTTGTTTTTGATTTTATTCATTAACAGCATAGAAAAGCAGGAAGCCATAAAGTCCATTTGCTTCGAAGAGGTTGAAGATACCAGAGCCGGTTAACATTCTCGCTCCGTGGAGACGAAAAGGCGACAGGTCTCCGGAGAGGCGAGCCCAATTACAATAAGAGCAAAAACTGAAAGCTTCAAAGGTAGTCATGCGGACAAAGATTGGAAGATTGAGCCGTTTCGACTTTCGCCCAAAAGTCATTTTCTACTCGAAGGATGTCGTCTGAGATATTAGATTTTATACAGTTCTGAGCTGTGCACTGCTAAAAATGAAATTCAAGACGAGTTAGAATTGATTCTTGGACTTTAAGGTTATGGTTAAAGGTCCTATGTTATACAAAATTGACTTTCACAAGCTGTTAGCCGTGTTACAATGTTGTTGCATCACGAGAAATATACCAGGGCTGTATTTAGTTCATTCACAAATGTCATTCTGCCTTTTTTGCCGTCTAGATCTCCAGAATTAAAATACTCCTCCTTGTGATGTCATCAGGTGATAGTTTTAAAGGTAGCAGCATTTTAGACTCATTGGATCTTATTTATTGTACATTCTTTGTACTCTGCAATCCACAGACTATTTTTAGTTGTTGTATACAGCATTTAATTGTACATTTTGTTTCGTTTGAGATCGTCACAGAAATTTTTACTGAGTGAACTGTTAAATGAGCGTGTTAGAATGAGCTAAACAATAGCAGTTGGTTCAATGTAGCCAGTAACAGACTGAAATATTCAAAAGATTCTGCTGAAGATGTGGAGTTTAAAAACGTAATGACATCACAAGTTGAAATAGAGTTTAAGTGAATAACACTGCTCAACATGAGTGAAATTTGTGTTAAACATTTGTGAATGAGACAATATTCACCTTCGCTATGTTTTTGATGAGTCAAGATTATGACATGGCTCAAATAGACTATCAGAATACCAATTATTAATAGATCTATAGATGAGTTTGGTCTTGTATGAAATATTATTTTGATTTTGTCAACTCTTACTCTTTGGCAAATGTGTTGCTGGATCAGGTATTTGATTTATGATACTGATTCAGCCGATACCATTGTTGTTTCTTTAATGACCATACCTCTTTGACAAAATCTGATCCTGTCAGATCTCAAAAGCTAAAGCAAGTCATGGCCTGGTTAGTCTTGGATGGGAAACTCTGGAACACCAGGAGCCACAGTGGGACAAGTGGTCGTTGTGTCCTTGGGCGAGACACTTAAAGTTGGGGTAGGTAACTTTTTTAGTTGTAAATAAGTAAATGCTGTGTTTTCCACCAAAAACTATATGATAAATACAACACTTGTGGAAAAACAAGCCACAGAGTACTCTCTGAATCAATAATAAGAATTTTAGTTCTAATCAGAAGCAATCAGAACGCTGCATTCTAGAATGCAGCGTTCTGATTGGCTGAGCTTGGATGTCTTCTCCAGTTTCACTTTAAAAAAGAAAAAAGAGGGTTTACGTCAAAATTGCAACCTAAACTTAATACATATTGATATTAACAATGTGTTGAAGGATTTATGAGAGAGTTGTCAGATTTAAAACCTAAATTGTGTTTGCAATGTGAAAATCACCTACCCCACCTTTAACCACATTACTTCAGTGTCTGTTACACTGGGTGAGTGGATCCTTGATTGTAAAGCGCTTTGAGTGTCTTGAAAGGTGAATTTTGAAGAGAATCACAGAAGTAAGAATTGCTCTTACTTTTCAGTCTTTCAACAACTTTGGTACTTTAACCTTGTGCTAGACCAGGAGTATTCCAGAGAGACAGATTTTTTTAGCAGACAGAGTCCACGGTAAGCCACCATTTTTTATTTATTCATTTGTTTGAGGTTGCAAATATTCATAGCATTAGATTTGTTTTAATGTTGCAAAATACTACAAACTACATTTTGTGGAAAAATAAAAATGCGAATGGCATCTGGACACTGAAATAAAGCTGTACACTGACACTAAAATAGTAACAAACCAGCAAATAGGAATAAATATAGGCTACTGTATATTCTAATGTTTAGAAAGTGTGTTGTGGTCCAGATTTAATTGGTTGGAGGGTCTTATGTTAAATAACCATGTGCTAGCTAGACTATATAGCGATAAAAATAGATTCACTAAGCTCATCTTTGTGGTAATCTGAAAATTGAAAGGTGGAAAAGTGCTATATAAATAGAGACCATTCACCAATTGGACAAAAATGAGATACTTTAGTGGCTGATGTTGATCCAGAATGTCTCATGTTTGAAACTGCAATCATGTTCAAGTTGTTAAGATGTTAGTTTCACAATACATTACAGTTACATAACACTATAGGACCAATTTCCTAACAACACAATTTTGGGAAGAAAAAAAGCTATTCTCAGTTCCTACAATGGTATTGGTCAATATTGGGCATCAGTGAAAATCAGTATCTGAACTGAAAAAGGTGGATTCGTACATCTCTACTGTGAATACTTCGAAATGTACCATTTATCTGTCAAGTGACCCCGGGCTCACACTGCCTCCAGATGCAGATGCAGATCCGGATTCGTCTGGGTCCGGTTGTCACTCACACTGCCTCCAGAATATGCATGCGTATGTACGGACTCTGCTGGCCTTGCGAGACCACGAGTTCACGGGGATTCACGCTCAACTTGGGAGTTTCGGAGGAGTTTACGTGATCTCTGGCACATGGATATGTAAACAAGGACACTTGCGCCGTGTTTTGGGCTTATTTCACGTCACTTAATTTTCTGTCGGATTTTTCTCCGCACAGTGAGTGAGTACGGGACATTTATTTATATCCTGTGTGTTCAATAGTCGCGTATATGTCGAGCATTTTGACGTATTTGCTGTAGTAGCAGAAACGTAATGATATTATTTTGAAAACCACCGGATTCTCTTCACCTGCGCTCGCTTGGTTTCCTGTTTGTCGTGTCTTGTTTTCACAACTTCACCAAAAAGGGCTGCGGATGGCTCCGGCAGTTCGGAAAAAGTTCCTTTCAACGGAAACGATCCGGACGTACGGAGCACATCCGCGCGGATCTCCGGACCGGACGCATCGCGGTGAGAGCCACTCTCATTACTTTTCAAGAATTGGAAAGCCTCCGGAGTCCGGTACGGAGCTAGTGTGAGCCAGGGGTCAGTCGTCTTATCTCGTCCATAGAGTTTCATTACCCAGCGATTTGGACAGTCCTATTGTTATCTCAAACTACTCAGAGATAACAAACGACTCAAACTACCTGATACTGACCAATTGGTGAAATGTTTTAATCTTCAAAACTTTGTCCAGATGAAAACCTTTGAAGCCTGTTGTTCTGTTGGATAAGTGTGGGATTACACCGGCTAAAAAGGACAAAAATATTAAAGGATCTGATGCCAGCAGGAGACAAACCCTTCACTGGAAAAGTTACACAGTGCTGCTTTGAGAAGAAGAGAAATCAAACAGGAAGTCTGTAATTGTGCTTTTTTAACCCACAAGACCAGTTTGTTGTCCCAATGGAAAGTGCTCCGTCAGAAAGTCTAAAGCTATAACGAGGACTCCGATAGAAACAGTGAAGATGGAGAAGTGTTTGTGAGGCCGGAGCAGCTCGTCTCAGGTTCGGTTTGAGGTCCGCTTTACAAAATATGCTTCTCTTTGTTTGTAAGTTTGTGTTCAGAATCTCTCGGAAGTCCAGTGTCCAGAGTCTAAACATGGAGGAAGATTCGTTAGAAGAAGTTGTTGGGTTTTGTGACTGTCCCCCCAAATCTAAACTTCTCATTTAGTCACTTCTCCAGAAGCCATTTTACGATCAAATAGGGTGTTTTCCGAAAGTGACAAGATTCCGGATAGATTTAAGGTAAGCTCACCTCCTAAACTCCGCCCACAAACACATTACAAATACAGCAAACTCATTGAAAAGCATTGGGAAAATTGTAAAGCAGAGACTTAAAGAGCAGCAGTGTGATTGGATTGACAGCAGTTGTCTGCAGTTAGCGCTCAGTTTTGAGTGGGCAATACGCTTGATGGACACTAAACACTAAAAATACACAAAAATTGGCAAAAACAGTAGACAATGCTGTTTAAACACCATTTACACTAACCTGGCCAGTCAGATGGTTTATCTTGCAATTTTTGTGAATTCACAAACTTATATAATAGATAATCCATTTGGCTTTCCAGCCGCCTGATTGGTTTGAGAGTCCGAACCAGAGGTGTTTCGGCCCACTCACATCACAGCAGCGTGTTTTCAATCACATTGTAGCAGGGCGGGCTAATGGCCAACGCACACCAGGATGCTCTGCCGCGCTGCAAATTGGGCGCCTCCGTTAATTTCTATGATTGTACACACACCGGGCTCGCGGTGGCGTACGGCAGCGCTTTACAACACGCATTGATTCGATTTTGTTTGTTTCCTGCCTTCCTCACTCATTACGACCGCGGATCGTTGAAAAATAACGTTGAGCGTCGCAGCATTTGGTGAGTGTTGACGCTTGGGTCTGGCGCGCTGCGCTTTGGTGTGGGTTGGCTTTAAGACAGACTGTTACTGCTGAGTCTGATTCAAGCTAAACAAAGATGGCTGCTCACGTGGATGTTCGTGTTGTCTGATGCTTTTGATGCTGTTTTAGCAAAAATACAGAGTAATTTCTTTTTGAAAGAAGAGCAGTATGTGTGACACGTACTTGTCTTATCCCACGCGGACTTTGGATACACCATTACGAGTTGTTATGATTGGCTAAGCACAAATAAGGTCGGCCCCACACCCAATCAGCTTGAAGTATTTCATTAAACCTCACACCTTTTCCCAGCAACTAAAATTCCAGATAGATAACGTGGAAAAACTCAAATTGAAGTTAAACACTGAACCATCAAGCATACGACAGGTTACGTTAACAGGGTTTGTGCAGAAGTATCTGGGCATGACAGAAGCAAGAATCACTCTTACTTTTTCAGTCTTTGAACAACTTTGAAACCTTAAAATAGTGCTAGACAATACCACGATAAAAAAATAATCACTAATCTCATCTTCGTGGCAATCTTTGACAAGCTCTGAGTGAGTGACAGCTGGGTTTATCCAATCACAGTGAAGTAGGAACTAGATAATTTCATATGTCAGACAAAATATATTCTGCGCACTGTACTATCTGGCAACTAAAAATGTTTTCTGTATTGCCCATCTCCTTTTTACCTTTTGGTCCGTCCCACTTGTGACACGCAGCAGTGACATTCGGAGCAGTTTTGGAAATACTTGTATTGGTTCGTAAAATGGCTTCTGGTAAAAACTGACTCTGTGAAACGTTTTGATTTGGAAAAACATGTTGCTTTTGCTCCCGGTGTGATCTTTGTGTTGCTTTCGTCTCGTCTCCGTTCATAGATTTCTGGTACAAAGATTGTTTCGCCTTGGGTGTGATTGATTCTGCCGCTCCGATGACCCTGAACTAAACCCGCGGATGGACATGATTATAAGTGAAACGTCCTGTAAATCTAAGTTTGCCTGCAGCCTCAGAGCAGCTGCTGAGGTGAGCGTTACACCGAAACCTCTGCGTGACCTCCCTCTCTCTTTCTCTCGCTCTCGGATTATCACTTTTCACACTGTTACACCTTTTCTCTCTCTGTTTCTCTCTCTGTGTCTCGCTCCTTCACACGATGACCTCACACTCGTCTTTCTGTTTGTCTCTCCCTCGTGTTTTGTACTTTGCTGACTTCATTCTCCCTTTCTCACCCTCTCTCTGCCTCCCTTCCTCTCTCTTAGACATTTGTTTATTCTCTCTCTTCCTTAGACAGTGACTTGAGTGCGAGTCGGGTTCGGTTCAAGACTCACTCCGGTCCTGCAGGGCTTAAAGAAAATAATGTGTCTTGTTACACAAACCTCAGAGCAGTGCAGATCTGTGGAAAGAACGTGCAAGAAGTCTATGTTTCCTGGAGAATGACTGGACTAAAGCTGGTGTAAAAGCAATTTGGAAGAAACCTGCACGTGTCTCGAACCGAACCCGCCTCGCAGTCAGTGTACACCTGGAAGCCTTCTCTCTAATGGTGACTCTTTCTCTATCTCTACTCTCTTTCCCCCTGTCCCCTCTCTCTCTCTCCTTCAGACGGTGACTTCGTTCTTGCTGGCGCTCCTGTAGTTGGACATATACTGCAGGTTAGTTCTGTCTCTTTATCTCGCTGTCTCTCCCTCTCTCCTTCTCTGTCGCTCTCTCCCTGTCCCCTCTCTTCTCTCTCTCCCTCTCTTCCCTCTCTCCTCTCTCTCAGACAGTGACTTTGTTCTTGCTGGCGCTCCTGTAGTTGGACATGTACTGTAGGTGAGGTCTCTGTCACTCTCTGTCTCACCCTCTCTCCTTCTCTCTCTCTTTCTCTCCTCCTTCTCTCTTCCCTCTCTCTCCCTCTCTTCCCCCCTCTCTCTCTCAGACAGTGACTTTGTTCTTGCTGGCGCTCCTGTAGTTGGACATGTACTGTAGGTGAGGTCTCTGTCACTCTCTGTCTCACCCTCTCTCCTTCTCTCTCTCTTTCTCTCCCTCCTTCTCTCTTCCCTCTCTCTCCCTCTCTTCCCCCCTCTCTCTCTCAGACAGTGACTTCGTTCTTGCTGGCGCTCCTGTAGTTGGACATGTACTGCATGTGGTCCACAGTGTGAGTTCGTCGGGAGGCAAAGGCCTGGCGTTTGGCGGTGGACGGCTGCAGATGGTTCACAGACAGAGTGTTGTAGGAGTCTGAGGCGCTGGGCTGTGAGTGCATCTTTGTCACTTTGTGTCTGTCCATCACAGGCGTGCTGGGCATGAGCATGTCCGCGTGGGACATGGCCCGCGCCATGGCCTTCTGTCTAAACTTGTCCCTCCTCATGGCGGGCGACAGCAGCAGAGGGTCCTGGGACTGAAGCCGGTCCACAGACAGAAGCTGCTCGTTGGACAGGTTTCTGCTGCTGCCGTAAGCGGCGCTGGCCATGGCGCCGTACGGAGACAAACCGTAACTGTCTCTGTCCCTGTCTCTGTCTCTGTCCCGCCGCGGCGTCCTGGGAGGAGACAACACGTGGTCCTGGGACATGGCTCTCTGCACTCGACCTCGAGGACGCTGCCTCTGCTGGTGAGAGGGAGGCTCTGCACTCAGCTTCACCATGTGGGAGGGGCCGTGGGCGGGGCCATGGGAGGGGCCGTGGAAGTCCTGGTGATGGTGCTTCCGAGGATAATAATCGTCGAGGTCTTTGTCACCTGAGAGAGAGAGAAAAGGGTCAGACACAGCTCCAGTTAAACCCACTGAAAGTCTGTAAGTGTGAATGTGTGAGTGAGTGTGTGTCTGCGTGTATGTGAGTGGATCATGCAGTGTCCAGTGTGTCTGCGTGTATCTGTGAGTGGATCATGCAGTGTCCAGTGTGTCTCTGCTCAGGTCAAATAAAACTGGAATGGAACAATGCAATGTCGATGTGATAATTAAAATAAAACCAAATCAAATGTGTCAGCCTGATCCTGGTTCAGAAGGTGCTGCCGGTCCTGAGTCTAAACCAGGATCCAGACTAAAGTGATTCTTTCTCAAACCCAGATGCTTTTCTCTGCTTCGTGTGTCACTTTGTGGAAACGTTAGCACCGCAGGATGAACAGATCTCGTCCTCTTTGGCTCTCAGAGTGTCTCCTCTCGCCTCGGTCGCTCTGCGGAGCCTCTCAACGCTTTGTCCTTGAGCTCGAGTGCTTCATTATGCCTCCTCTCTCTCTCTCTCTCTTTTTCCTTTCTCTTTCCCCTTTGTCTGTCTCATTCCCCTCTCTCTCTTCTTCTCTTTCGCTTTTTCCTCTCATTCTCTCTGTTAATGACGCTCTTCACTTTCTCTCTCATTCACTCACTCTCACTTTTTGATCTTTTGTGTCTTTCTCATTCACTTTCCCAACTCTCATTCTCTCTCTTTTATTCCACCCTCTCTCTCTTTCCTTTCTCGCTCAATCTCTTCCTCTTTTCGCTCTCCCCCTCTCATCCCTTTCACTCTCCTTTCCTCTCTTTTTTCTCTCTCTCTCTCCTCTCTGCTTCTTCTGCTTCATGCTTGGAAGGCTTTTGATCGATCCCCCTCTCCTCCTCCTCTCTCACTCATTATCTATCCCTTTCTTCTCTCTCTTGCTCTCTCTTCCTCTCGGTCTCTCTTAGGTCTTTCTCTCTCCTCTCTCTTTCCTATTTTCCTCTCTCCCTTTTTATGATCCCTCTGTCTCCCTTCCATAATATGTCCCCCCTCTCTCTTTCTCTCTCTTCTGTCTCTCTCTCTTTCATCTCTTTCTCTCCTCTCTTTTCCCTCACTCTCTCTCTCCCCTCACTCTTGTCTCTCACTCATTAGCTCCCTTTCTCTCTCTCTTTGTTTTTTTCTCTCTCCTCTCTCTTTCTCTGCATCATGCTTGGCTGGCGTTTGAACGATCCCCCTCTCTCCCTCATTATTTCTCTCTCTTTCTCCTTCTTCTCTCCCTCTCTGCCCTCCTCTCTCTCACTCATTACCCCCCCCCCCTTCTCTCTTTCCTTTCTCTCTTCCCCTCTTTCCCATTTTCATGCTTGGTTGTTGTTCAAATTATGTTTTTTCTCTCTCCCTTTTTTTTCTTTTTCTCTGTTCCCCTCTCTATCTCTCTTTCTCCCTCTCCTTCCCTCGCTCTCTCTTTCTCTCTCTCCTTCCTCTCACTCTTCAGACCCCCTCTTGCTCATTCTCTCTATCTTCAGTCTCTTTGTCCTGTCTTTTCCCTCTTTCCTCTCTCTCTCTCTGTTTCTGCTTCATGCCTGGCTGGCACTTGAAACGATCCCCCTCTCCTCCTCTCTCTCACTCATTAGCTCCCTCTCTCTTTCTCTCTCTCTCTGTTTTTCTCTCTCCTTCTCTGTTTTTCCATTTTTCCTTCCCTCTCTCCCTCATTCACTCCCTCCTCTTTTATCTCTCTTTCTCTCTCTGCTTCATGCTTGGCTGGCATTTGAACAACCTCCCTTACCCCCCCTTTTTCTCTCATTATCTACCTCTCTCTCTTTCTGTCTCTCCTTCCCTCCCTCTCTTCTCTCCCTCTCCCCTCCTCTCTCTCATTATCCCTCTCTCTCTCTCTCTTTCCTTTCTCTTTCTTCCCCTCTCTCTGATTTTCATGCTTGGCTGTTTTTTGAATGATGTTTATTCTCTCTCCCTTTTTCTCTTTTTTCTCTGTTCCTCTCTCTCTTTCTCTCTCTCTCTCTTCCTTTTCATGCTTGGCTCTTGTTCTCTCTTTCCTCTTTCTCTCCCTCTTTTCTCTCATCTGCTTCATGCATGGCATTCGATCGATTCTTTCTCTTCCTTCGTCCTTCTCTCTCTTTCCTCTCCTTTGTTTTTCTCTCCCTCCCTTTTTCACTCTCCTCACTCTTTCCTTTCTCCCTCCTTCCTCTCTCTCTCTTTCTCTCTTGTTTGCTCTCTCCTTCCCTCTCTTTGTTTTTCACTTTCCCCTTTCTTTTCTCTTCCCTCCCTCTTCTCTCTCTCCCCCCTTTTCTTATGATCTCCTCTTTCTTTCTCTCCTTCTCTTCTCTCTCTCTGCTTTATGTTTGGCTGGTGCTTGAAGTGATCCCCCTTTCTCTCCCTCTATCCCTCATCATCTCCTTCTCTCCCTCCCTCCTCTCTTTCTTTTTCTCTCTGCTTCTCTCTCTTTTGCTCTCTCCTCCCTCTCTTCTCTCCCTCTCTCCCCTCTTCTCTCTTTTGCTCTCTCCCTCCCTCTCTTCTTTCTCTCCCTTCTTCATGCTTGGCTAGTATTCGAACAATGCCCCTCTCCCCTCCCTTTCTTTATTTAATCTGTCTCCTCTCTTTTCTCTTTCCCTCCCTCCCTCCTTCTCCTCTCTCTCTCTCGCCCCCCCCTCCCTTTTCTCCCCCTCTCTCTTTCCTCTTTCTCTCTCCTTCTCTTCTCTCTCTCTGCTTCATGTTGGCTGGTGCTTGAAGTGATCCCCTTTCTCCCCCTCTCTCACTCATTATCTTCTTCTCTCTCTCTCTCTCTCTCCCTTCATGCTCGACTGCTGTTCCAACGACACCCCTCCCTCCCTCTCTTCCTCTTCTCCTCTTCCTCCTCCTCTTCATCTCGTCTGCATTAGGCTCTGACCCTGGGCGAGTTGTTTTCTACCTGGAGACACACAATCACACTTCCCCCAGATTAACTTAAGGGTCGTTAGCTCCGCGACGGTCGTGATTATCCAAACTACGGGTCACGAGGCCGTTTTTCCGACGCTCCCATCGCTGCAGACGCGCTGGATGTTGCAGATTTGGAGAAATAGAAGGTCATGATTGAGTCTGGAGGGTTTTTTAAATGAAAGTGAGCCTAGGTTTAGCTCCAGGCGATGAGGCGAGGCTTACAGATGACATTATGGAGCCAAATGTCAAACCAGACAATCTACCAGGGAAGAGATAAATGGATAAAACAATCTCAGCTCTGGCTAAAATGAATATATCCAAATGTTGTGGGATTCTGATACAATTCCTCACAGCAAAAATACAGTAACTGCAAGTAAGAGAAAGCTAAGCGAATACTTTCAACCATTCTTCATAGAGAGACACATTTTATGCCATACTGTGGAATATTATAGCTAAAAGAACATGTAAACAGAAAAAAGAAATTAAAAAGTCAGTTAAAGGGAGATGCATGTCTACTCAGCATGTCGTGGGTCTTCTAGGGGTCGTCTCCCGATGGGACACACCCAGAACACCTCACAATGGAGGTTTTCTACAGAAGGCATCTGGACCATATGCCTTAGCCCTCTCAGCTGGTTCCTCTTGATGTGGAGGAACAACAGCTCTACTTTGAGTTCCTCTTGTGTGACTGAGCTCCTCATCTAAACCCAAAGGCAGATTCTAGCCACTCTGCAGAGAAAACTTATATCAACCCATCACTGACCAAAGCTCATGACTATAAGTGAACGTTGGTAAGTAGAGTGACTGGTAACTTTGCCCTTCGAATTAGCTCCTTCTTCATTACAACAGTCCTACTCAGCTCCTTCATCACGCTGACGCTGCACAGCTTCATCTGTCAGTCTCACGTTTCATCCTTCAATCACTGTGAACAAGACCCTGAGATACTTGAACTTCCATGGCCTCGTAATTGGAGGAGCTGCATATTCATCCAGCTGCTTTACACTCGGCTTAAACTGTCCCTGCGTGTTGCAGCTCCTGGTTTGATGAAACCGGACCCTCCTGTCCAAAAAAACAATGAATAACACTGGTGACAAAGAGCAGCCCTGGGGAAATCCAACATGCTCCGGCAATTCATATCTTTTTAGGCAGGTGCCCAAAATTATTTGCAATAATACTGCCTATCAACGCAGTTTCACGGCACTGGGCCCTACAAACTGTCTCTTCATACGTCTCTTGTTCGGTTCTGAATTGCATCGCAACTCAATATTCTCGTCTCTCACTTTTTTCTGACTTGAATTCCGGCGCTGCTTTAAAGCAGTTGTGAATTAAACCATGAACTCACGAGGCAAAAGACAGAGCAGCAGCACAGCGGCTCAGACCACGAGTCTAAATGACAGCGCTCTGAGAGGACAGATGCTGTATGAATGCTTATATACACGCATACAGATAAAAGAAAGTGAGAAAAGAGTGAAAGATGCTGTATGACAGAATAAATGCGGCACTCAGACATTTAGAGAAGCCTGATAATGAAAGTAGGAAAAATTTGCCTGGGTGCTTAGACATTTGAGTGGGTGCTTGAGCCCTGCAGCAGCCATGCTCTGACTTACTTCTGGAATGTGAACATTACTGGTCGTACAAGGACTGGATTGTCCTGAGCAAAAGGCCCTGGACTCTGTATTCTCAGAGCAAACAGCACACCACGAGGGACAAGTTCGAATGCCTTCTCCAGCTCCACAAACACATGTGGACCAGCTGATGTTTTCTCGTTAGGATTCGCGTTAGATCTCTTCCTAATGGAATATGCCATGATAAAGTTTTGTCACTTCATTTAGTACTGCCAAACATGCAAATGAGAGCGCTGATGCTATAACCTCTTTGACCTCCAGAACAGAGAAACTGTGTTGCTCTCCACCACATTGTCTTTTTATTGGATACAAAATGTCTCTCATTTGTCAATATTCTCCAACTATTCTATTCACATAATCTTGTAAATCCTTGTTTATAACATGTTTCTGCAGTTGTACCACTAACTTAAAAGCTCCCTCACTTATCTGTGCCTATTGTCAGAGGTGGGACTAAGTCATTGTTTTCCATCCATCCATCCATTTTCTTCTGCTTTTTCCGGGGTCGGGTCGCGGGGGCAGCAGTCTGAGCAAGGACGCCCAGACTTCCCTGTCCATACACACCTGCTCCAGCTCTTCTGGGAGGATCCCGAGGCGTTCCAGGACAGTCGAGAGAAATAGTCCCTCCAGCGTGTCCTGGGTCTTCCCCTTGGCCTCCTCCCAGTGGGAAATGCCCGAAACACCTCACCGGGGAGGCGTCCAGGAGGCATCCGGTACAGATGCCCGAGCCACCTCAGCTGGCCCCTCTCGATGTGGAGGAGCAGCGGCTCTACTCCGAGTTCCTCCCGTGTGACTGAGCTTCTCACCCTATCTCTAAGGGAGCGCCCAGCCACCCTGCGGAGGAAACTCATTTCGACCACTTGTATCCGCGATCTTGTCCTTTCGGTCATTACCCAAAGCTCATGACCATAGGTGAGGGTTGGGACGTAGATTGACGGTAAATCGAGAGCTTTGCCTTTCGACTCAGCTCCTTCTTCACCACAATGGTTCGATACAGTGACTGCATCACTGCAGACGCTGCACCGTCATTGTTTTGTAAGTCTCAATTGTGTTTTGGGCGTTTTTTTGGCTTCAAGTCCAAGTCAAGTTTTCAAGTCAGTGCCAGAAAAGTCCAAATTCTCAATTTTAGTTTCAAGTCTTCGTGTATTTTGGGAATTTTGTAAATTTACATTAAGTTCTTGTTGCAGAAATGAGGAAGGACATGTTCAAGTTTGTTTATGCAAAAAACAGTGTATACTTTGTTGAGTCTAAAATAAAGACCAAATAAAGTCATAAACCCATTTTGTCAAGTCATCAAACTAGTCCAAGTTTCCAAGTCCAATATTGTGACTGTGACTAAGCCTCAGTAACAAGAATACAACACTTAATTTGTAACTGAACCGTGGTGTTGGTGAGGTTTTCTGTCGACGCACCTGATCCTGTTGGGCCTGTTACAAGCTCTTCCCTCCGTCCCGCCTCCTCCGGCTCCGTGTTTCGCTCTGGTCCCATCTAACCAAGCGTGCTGCAGGTTTAATTAGTGGTTGCAGTAATTTCCTGAGTGTGGATCGCTCTGTGCTCAGGGACTCCGGAGCAGAGTGCAATTATGCTAACGCTAAAGCCATGTGCTCCTTTAGCCTCTAAACAAGTGGACTTACACCAGGCCATTAAACTGCACCGGAGAAAATCTATACCAGAGGACCTGAGGCTGGTTATTAAAGATGGACTAGGGAACTTTCTGTGTTTGGTGCGTTCTTGTCGTCATGAAGCACAACATGCCACAACACATACACCTAAAACTAGAGGAATACAAGTCCTTTAGTGCAAAAAATGTAGTTGTTGCTTGTTTCAGGCTAACACTCGAAGAAGAAATAGTGGAAAAGAATGAGTTGATAAGCCAAAGAAGCGAGTGATTGAGAGCCTGAGACTGCAGCCTCCGAATGAATAGAGGATTTTGTAAGTCATTTACGCTCTACAAACAAAGCCCTGTCCTAGTTAGCTGGGAAACTTCTTTGAATAAAACAACAAACAGACGAGAGCAGCTGTTTGAATCAGGTCTGAACCGTCTGACAGACGTCTGTCTCCTGAAGCTTGAGACGTTTTTTCTCACAGTTTTTTCACCTGAATGTAACTTTGAAGGTCGTAGGGTCGAGTTTCATTCACAAATGTTGATTTAGCAGCAGAACTTTTGCTTCTCACAGATAATCTTGTAGTTACTGACAACGGAGCTTTTTCGACTTGTTTCCACTGTTTGTGTTTATGAGCGTCGGCTCTTTCTGCAGTCTGGTGCGCGTGAATCGCCCGTGTCGATGAACAAAAATCCCTCTATAGATTTAAACAATAGAGTATACGTATGTCTTCTTTCTGTCTTATTCTGTTTTTCTCCTTTCTGTCTCTCTTTCCCTGTATTTCTCTGTCTCTCTTTTTCTCCCTCTCTCTGCCTTTCTCTTTCATTCTTTATGTCCCTCTCTCTCTTTACCTGTCTTTCTGTCCATCTTTCCTTCTGTTTTACTCTATCTTTCTCCTCCTTTCTCTCTCGCTCTTTGTTTTCTCTCTGTCTGTTTCTCTCTCTCTCTCTCTTGTGCTCTTTCCTTGTTTCTGTCTGTCTCTCTTTCCCCGTCCCTTTCTTTCTTTTCCCTGCCTCTCTCTCTCTTTCTTCCTCGCTGTCTCTTTCCCTCTCTTTGCCTCTTTCTTTCTCTCTGTCTCTGATTGTCGTCTTTCCCTATCACCCCGTCACCTTTTCTTCTGTCTTTCTTCTCCTTTCTCTCTCGCTCTCCCTTCTCAACTCTCTCTCTCCTTGTCTCTTTTTCTTTGCCCCTTTCTCTATTTTCCTCTTCTCTCTCTTATCTCTTCCTCCCTACCTGTCTTTGCCTTCTCTTTCTTTGCCTCTTTCCCCCTCTCTCCTTTTCTCTCTTGTCTGTTTCTCTCTCTCTCTATCATCTCTTTTGCCTCTTTATCACTCTCCTTTCTCTACATATATCTCTCTGATTCCCTCCTCTCTCTCTCTTTCTCTCTTTCTTCTGCATCTCTCTCTCCCTTCTTTATCTCTCTGTCTCTCTACGATTCCCTTTCTCTTATCTGTCTCTCTCCCCTCTTTGCCTCTTTCTCTCTCTCTTTCCCCTTTCACCCCTGTCCACCTTTTCATCTGTCTTAATCTGTCTTTATCCTTCTCTCTCTCTCTCTCTCTCTCTCTTTCGTTCTCGTTCCCTTCTCTCTCTTTGCCTGTTTCTCTCTATTCTTTTTGTTCGTTTCTCTGTCTCTGTCTCTCTTTGCCTCTTTATCTGTCTCTCTCTTCCACTCACTCTCTTTTCCGTTCACTGTTTCTCTTTACTCTGTCTTTCTACTCTTTCTCTCCTTTGCCTTTCTCTCTCTCTCTGTCTCTTTTGTCTCTCTCTCTCTTTCTGTATCTCTGATTCTCTTCTCTCTCTCTTCTCCCCATCTTTCTCTCCTCTGATCTGTCTATCTCTCTTTTTTTTCTTTCTTTTGTGAAAATCAAACCAAACATTGGAATAAACAAATCATTTTCTTTTAACTTCCTCTACAAACACATCATTTTTTCTTCCCAACTGACCCTTGATTGCTCCAAACTATATTCAATCCTTCACACATTTTAACCCCTTTAACACATCAAAAACATCCAACGCTCCTGTTGTACCTCTGCTCCGTCTCTCGCGGTCGTAAACACGTCGACGGGGCATCAGGCGTAAATCTCGGCGGCGTTACAACAGTGAAGTGTGCAGTGTTGCTCTGGGACACGAGTCAGATTTACAGACTTAATAAAGGACACATAATCCGGTCCTTTTGTCCCGGCTGTGATTTACTGCAGAGGAAACGAGAAGAGGAGAGGCTGAGGAGGCTCTTAAACGTACTGCTGTTCTTTACGCAGGTGGTTTTCTCTGGGAGTTTTATTGGGTTTATATTGGTTTTAACTGCTTTTACGAGGACGTTACGCGCTCGGAGGTCCCAGGTTATTGGCCTATTCACACAGGATTACATTTGACTAAATATGTTTGTCTCTCCTCTTCCTCTCTCTCTTCTTCCCCTCAGTGCAGGACAGTCTGACTCTCTTCATCTCCCCTCTTTCTCTCCCCTCTCCTCTTCCTCTCTCTTCTTCCTCCTTCTCTCCTCTCCTCCTTAATATCCACTTAATATCCTCTCTTCTTCTCATCCCCTTCAGTGCGGGACAGTCTGACTCTCCTCTCTCTTCTTCCTCCCTTTCTTCACACTCTCTCCTTCCTCTCAGTTTGACTCTATTTCTCTCCTTTTTCTTTGCTTCCTCTCCTTTCTCCTCATTGGTCTCTCTCTCCTCTTCCTCCCCCTTTACTCCCCCTCAGTGCAGGGCAGTCTGATTTTCTCTCTTCCTCCTCCACTTCTCCCTCTCTCCTTCCTCTCAGTGGAAGACAGTTTGACTCTCTCTTTCTCTTGTCTTGCTGCTTCCTCTCCTCTTCCTTCTCCCTCTTTCCAGACTCTCTTCTTCTCCTCTCCCTCTTCTTCCCTCTCAGAGCAGTACTGACTAACTCTTCCCCCTCTTCCTTTCCCCTCTCTCTCTCCTTTTCCTCCTCCCCAGTAAAGGACAGTCTGACTCTCTCTTCTTTCTCTCCTATCCCTTGTCCCCTATCTTCTCTCTCCCCTCTCTATCCTCCCTCTCTCCTCTTCCTTCCTATCTTCTCCTCTCTCTACACCCCCTCTCCTTCTCCCCTCATTTAATCTCTCTCCTTTCTCCCCCTCTCCTCCTCCTCAGTATTGGATAGTCCGACTCTCTCCTCTTCCTCCCTCTCTTTTCATCTCTCTACAACGGCTGTCCTCCTCCTCTCCTCTCTCTTCTTCCTCCCAATCTCTCTCTCTTTCCCCTATCCTCTCGCTCTTCCCTCACTCCTCTTTCTCCCCCTCTTCTCTCTCCCCTCTCCTCTTTTTCTCCTCCCCCTCTCTCATCCTCTCTCTACACCCCCTCTGCCCTTCTCCTCTTTCTCCCCCTTTCCTCTCTCTCCCTCTCTCCTCCCTCTCCCTCTCCTCCTCTCCTCTCCTCTCTCCTCTCTTTTTCCTTCCCCTCTCCTCTCTCTCCTCCCTCTCTTTTCTCTTTCCCCCTCTCCCCTTCTCCTCTCCTCCCCTTTCCTCTCCTCTCTCTCCACCCCCCCTTTCCTCTCTTTTCCTCTTTCTCCTCCTCTCTCCTCTTTCTCCCCCTCTCCTCCCCTTCTCTTATCCCTCTCCTCCCCTCTCTTCCTCCCCCCCTCTCTCTCCCCCTCTATTTCCTCCCCCTCCAGCAGCTCTAATTGAACATGATAGACTTTGGCTCCAGCAGATGTTTCATTACAGACTCAGATTAGATCAAATTTAGGCCCAAACTCCTCCTCCTCCGTCTTCACTTCTGCATAAGACTCGCAGATTAATCTAAACTCAATCACTATTTCAATTTCCACACATCACAAAGGCCGGCGCGGCGTCCTAATCGTGCGTCGGTCTGAGTCGGTGTAGAAGCTGTTAACCTTGTAGCTCACACTTCTAATAACGTGTTCTGAAACGCACAAGACTGTGTTAAGTCATCGAGTTATAACAAAGACTGGAGAGTGAGGCCAAGGTAACCTATAGCAACGAAGGTTTAGATTCAGCAGCCATGTTCTGAAGATTATACGAAGGAACACTTCATACTGTGATGTTTGAATTCTGAAGGCTGGTGCTGGTTCCTTTAATCTGCGTTTTCTAAAGTGCTGGATACCGAAAAACAATTCCTATTTGGAACCGACCGAAGGTGAAATACTGGAACTGAAAACATGACATACGTTCTATGCCATATTTTAGGTTGTTTGCCTTTAAATCTCTGCGTCAAACAGCAAAAACATCGCGTAGCCAATGTGCCAAATGTGCATTCAACAATGACACAAACTACTCTCCACATCACAACAATTACTTCTTCCAAACTGATCTTAGAATTGAATGAGCGGCACAAATCGTGTTTTACTTCTCGTAAACAAACTGTGCGTGAGCTTATGACTGCGCCCTTAACAAGTTTTAAGATATGGTTTGACATATAGCACCATTAAAGGCTGAAAAAAAAGGGTTTGGTCCTATAATTAACATTTAAAAAGAAACCCATAAAGTTAAGTAACCGGTCTCGAAAACCAAGTACCATTAAAGTACTGGTATCGAAAAATATCCAACGGTACCCAGCCTTATTTATTGTATCTACATTTTCTCCTGTGCTCCCATCTGCACTGGACTTTCCCTAACCCTGCTGATGCAGAGATTGCCCATCCCTTTATTTACATTTCTTCTCATCCCAAAACGCCTGTTGTTGTGGTGATGGTGTATATCGTTCAGAAGTTTAGGGTGACTCAAACTTGGTTTATGCCTCCCGCACGTGAAGTCTGCACGAAAATGAGACGCATGGAAAGGAGCGGAGCAGACGCTGGCAGTGTTTATAGTTTCTGTGCGTTTCAAGCGGCTGCTTGTAGGGGCAGTAGAGAGTGCCATTGAAAGCCGTTGATTTCCGCGTGTAGTCGATGGCGCTTGAGGAGGCGTGTCTACCAAAATGACGTTGTTCCGCTGCACAGACCCTCGCGGTCCTCACGGATGCGTCAAGTGATCTAAGATTTAGAAATTTCAGTTTTGAAAGAAAAGTCTGTTTTTTTGGTTCAATCTCTAAAGGTCATTCCAGCAGTTCTGATGGTCCAGGGTTAAGCTTGGATGATTAGAAAAACCTTTTGAGATTATGTTAGCGCAGCTGAAAACAGTGAAGCTACACGTAGGTTGAGAATCTGGAGCATCACATTTGTGGAGTCGATAAAAAGAAGGCTATTCCATTAATGAAACAATAAACTAAATACTAAATTGTCTGGGAGACCACAAACTTTTGGATGGTAGTGTACATCATAGTTCAAATCTAAATACCCACAAAATACAAAATGAAACCTCCTTTAAGCCTCCAGTTTTACTGTTATACATGAAATAATTTTTAATAAAAACAGCTTCGGCTTTTGAGGAGAGATTGTCAAAACTCATCAAATCTAGTGTCATTTACTTCCAGGCTGCTGTTTATATTTACCAAATAAACTTTAAAATCTGATGTTCTTTTGTGTGGAGCTTGTTCTCACTCATAGTTAGAGTCAGTCAGACATCAGAGGTTAAAACTACAAAGACACAGCTTCACAAAGGGTTCACAAACATTAAATTTAAATCATTTTAGTCAGACGTTTTAATAAAAAGGAAGGGAGAAAGCCTTGTTTGATCTCTGCTTGAATAAAAGTCTGCAGTTCAGTCAACACGAGTCAATAAATCACTCTCGCTCTCGACAGGACAAACAGAAATAAAACAAAACTCTCTGGTACATCTTCTCAAACTTTTCCGCCGCTCTGCTCCGGCCTCGCTGATGAAATGCGAGCTCCACACACTGTATCGTTTCTGGCAGCAGCGACTCGAGTCTTATCAAAATGCATGAGAAATACTAATGCAGGCCACTGTCTGTCACTGTCGCTCGGCACTACGATTCCCATGAGCCTCGGCGGGAGCTCACATTATACGGGGACAGTTTGTACGAGTGTCAAACTGTCCCACACTCACCGGAGGAAACAGATGTAAGGTCACATTTACACACAGGCACGACATGCACAAGAGTCTCAAGAGAGCTGCTTTAAGGACATAAGGTTTGAGAAGTGTTCTGTCTGCTTTAGTTTTGTACATTATGACGGTGAAAATTTAACTCGGTTTTTTTTTTAGCTCAGGGATAAACGTACACATTCTCACACTCACATACACGCAGACAAGCACTGCACCACACTCACCACACTGACAGTAACCATTCATTATTTTTGTTTAAATAAATGCCCAGAATTTACAACAGGAGCTGCAGTAGATGTCACGTAGGTAGAGCAACATACGCACGTACTAGTGTTGCTGGGTCACCTACCGTACCCAAAAAATGTGCTTAATCTCAGAACCCGACCCAAACCCCACACACATTAAAACTATAAAACTGTTGTTTTACAAGCTGCTGCAGCAACACAGTCTCACAAGAAGGCGTACATATAGCACGACACAAAAATAGTGTATTTTTAGCACGATATCAGTCCTGTTTTGCGTACTTATGTTACGCCGTACATATAGCACGATATGAAAAAGTGTAAAAATGCCACGAGTTTTGGTTGAAGCCACGTGGAGACGTTTTCTTCAGGTGAAACGAGTAAGCTCAGGCAAAAAGTTACTAAAATGGTTAACATTAGGGTTGGGGCTTGGGGTAGGTTAAGATTAGATCAGGATTTCATTAATATTCATAAATAAGAACACATCTTAACAAACACCATTGAAATGAATGGAGACTGTGATGAGTACTATAATTACGCAAAAGAGCCGTAAACTCGTGTAATCATACGCAATTTACATGTTGCTTATGTCGTGGTAAATGTACGCTTTCTTGTGAGATCGGGCTGGCTGCAGCTATGTCTGCGAAGGCGCTCCTCGTGAACGTGCAGTCCTAGTCTAAGGTTTATTTGTGTACAGTGGTCCCTCGCTCTATCGCGGTTCACTTTCCGCGGCTTCACTGTTTTTGCGTGTGCAATTTAGCATTTTTTTCTTACAGTGCGTGGTCCTATAGACGTGCTATCAAACTTTTCGGGGACTGTATCACATCGCAGCATTCACAGGCAACAGCACAGAAGCTCTTTTATAAAACTTTAGACAGTTTGGATCATGCAGGGGAGCTGACCTGACGCTCGGACGTTTCTCCAGGTGAGGATTTGACTCTTTGAGCTCGTAGTTACGATGATAAGTTTGTTCACGCTGGAACGTCATTTGTGTAGTTCAAGATGTGTTTGAGGAGCGTGTTGTAACTTCACTAGAGTCCAGATGTGTTTGGTGGCTCTGGAGTCTGTGTGATCGTGCTCTGCGGTCGGCTGTGGAGCGCAGCGGACGGGCAACGTGCAAAAGCAGAGCAGGTGAACACACACAGCACCGTCCCTCTTAAACGTCACATAAACGACTCGCGTTGTTGTATCTCGCAGTGAATCATGTGTTCAGCGCATTATTATCTGTACAAAAGACACTAAACATCAGAACCAGCAGGTTATCAACTGAAATTACTGTTAAAAAATGAAGATCACTACTTCGAGAGTTTTGCCTTTCACGGTTGTTTTTGGAACGTAACCCCCGCGATAAACGAGGGACCACTGTATTTCATTTCTCAGACAGTCACAAAGCGCTTTACAGTGAGATGAACGCTTAGTGATAGTAAGCCGCCCTGGGACAGCTCAGTAGAGATGATTCGACTACCACCAAGCGTACCCTAACATGCATGTTATAACCAGAGTGTCCAGAAGAAACCACCCAGACACAGGAAGGAAAATGCAAACTTCAGCGGAGTGGAGTCGAACCCAAGAGCTTCTTGCTGTGAGGCCAAAGCACTATCCGCTTTGCCACATGCTGCCAGTCTAGGCCTGCAGTGTACGTACCGTTTGGCAACCGTGTCAAATCACATACAGTATCATATATGGATCAGGTGGGGAAGAACTTAAAACTGACAATCAGAGGTTCAAAGAGCATCAACAAGCCGTGGCTGCGCATTTGCATATTTTTTCCATCGTTTTGCCTTTTTCACGTCGTAAGAGCTTTAATTGTTCTTGCATTTTTCACCCCACCTTGTAATAAACACTTCAGGCAATCTCTCGCTCTCTCACACACTTCCACACACACTGGCACACAAACAGATACGAGCAGCAACAAGGAGGAAAACAGACGCTGGTAGGGCTAAAACAGCTCATACAAGGTGAACGTGAACAAAGCTGATTTCACAAACACGTCCGTTTCACGCTAAGCTGTAAAATGATGTGTGGTTTATTACTGCCGACTGATATTCACGGAGAAACGCGAATCATAAGGACGTGATTTAAAAAAATAGTTGGTGTTTAACATCTATCCATAAATCAGTCATTCACAAGCTTCTGAACATAATACACTGACGTTTTAGTGGCTGTAATCTTTTTAGCTGATGTAGTTTGAAAAGATATATTTGGGTCATTCTCTGAAAGTGGGACCGTTTTGCCATTGGTTATTTGACAGGTTTTCATTAAGTAAAGAATAATATTTGTTTTAATTCTTTATGGAATATATACTACTAATGTGCCTCTAAAAGATTTAATAAAATTGCAGCCCAAGATAAGATGGAACTATTTTTTACAACCTGTTTTTTTAAAAAATGCTTAAATATGGACGAAAAGTGTGACATTCTTATCCAGCAATAAACATGATGTAATTTCCTCATGTAAACTCGATAAAATACTGCATTGAAACACAATAAAATGAAGATAATGTTGGAAAATATGCTTGCATTTCGTTTTTCTACTTTTTGTATTCAGTTTTGTGAAAATGAGCCGAATTCCTGGGTATCTGAATTAACTGTTGGTGTCCAGTTAGTTAGTTACACGCGGACATGATCAGTTTTATCAGCAAGTGAAGACTTTTCAACGCTCAGGAACAGTGCAGCGGATAAACGCCACTAATGTGTGTATTTACAGATAATATCTCAAAAATCAACATTCGGAGAATAAAATATCTATGACAAACATACCTTATTATTTTCGTGTCTTAAAAATACGCTGTTACACCGTGAGTGTCATTTCAATCCAGCACGGCGACTGTGGATTTTACGTCATCTGAAACGGCACGATTTACGGCAGTTTGCACACGTCTCCATTTTGCACTGAAAAGTCAAAACTCACATAAGGTAAGGTAAGGTAAGGTATACTTTATTGTCCCCGTAGGGAAATTTGTCCTCTGCATTTGATCCATCCTTCAATGCCTCTGGGGCATCTCCTCAGGAGCAGTGATCGCCGCAGTGCAGCGCTCGGGGACCCATCTCCAGGTGTTGAAAAGTTTGTGTCCGCGTTGTTACACACGGAAACATTGTTACTTTGGCATTAATATGGATTGTTATTTTGGAATGAAAGCTAAGGTAACGTAAATCATTTTGGAATTATCAATTTAGACGTGGAGCCCAGGTTATATTCAGCTTTCTCTGTGTTTTTATCACCGTGAGTAGGCAACACCACATAATGTTTGGTGGATTTGTGATTGAATGAGACATGAAATCGGTTGTATTACAACTAAAATATTTTGCTTGTTGGTGTACTTGATCCTCAAATTCAATAATTTCTTGGATTAAATGTGTTCCTTTACTTATAATATAATATATATAATATTTTATTTAGTATATAGCAGCTCTCTCAGCTAAAAAATGTCGTCCAAGTGGTGTCCATGTTACATGCGGAATTATGCTGGATTGAGAGCAATTGAAATTGAAATTGAAATGGCTGTATTGGAAAAAATAGTTCTGCATCTTTCTTGACCATTATAGATCCTGATCCTTGCTGCAGTTTGATTTTTAAGCCTGGATGTCACACTTTATAGTCCCATTTTCAGAGAATGACCCATTTGCCTTATTAGCTCATTTCATTCATTCATTTTCTACCGCTTAATCCCGTTAGGGGTCGCGGGTGACTGAGCCTATCCAGTGACTTGGGCTTAGGCGGGAACACCTGGACAGTGCCAACTTGCCGCAGGGTTAGACAACAACATTCACTCTCTCATTCACTCACTAAGGAAAATTTACAGTGATGCCAATTAACCTAAACATGCATGTTTTGGAGGTGGAGGAAACCGGAGAAAACCCACGGTGACACGGGGAGAACATGCAAACTCCACCCAGAGAGATCATGAGATGTTGATATGGTCCGACCCGGGAGTCGAACCCACGACCTCCTATTGGGAAGCCAGAACTCTAACCACTTGGCTACCGTGCACCCTTATTAGCTAAACGCTGTAAAAGCACCCTGTCGTTAGCTTTAGTTCTTCTGCTACTCTCTGTTGACGACTCTTCCTGCTTTGAGAGAGTTTGAGAGAGTCTCGCTGCTAAATCTGAAACGACATGCATCAAATCAGGAGCAAACGAAGCATGCGGCGATCATTGGCTCCGGACGTTAGCGCAGCAGCCGTCTCAATCTGAAAAACCAATGTCGTTAGCGCCATTAGCGACACGCACGCCACAGATGGAGCCGATCTCACGCTAAGTTAAGCCCCCATGATCCTCCTCTGGGCTTTAAAGATGGCCGCCGCACAAAGGTGAGGCGTGAGCGGGCTCCGGCGTCTGTGGAGAATCGTCCTGACGTGCGCCTCGCTAATGACCGTTTGGGCGGAACATCGGATTTCCACAGTGTTGCGCTGACGAGCTTCTGCAGAAAGGACCTGTCACCTTGTTATGATGTCATCAGTCTGGGTCGTTTGGGAGGAAAAGAGGTGGAAGGTTTGAGAGGGTTTCTGAGATTTGGGCGAAGAAACTGAGATGAAAGTTATCTGTCCATCCATTTACTTCTGCTTCATCTAGAGTCGAGTGGTGTAGGCAGCAGTCTGAGCAAAGATCTGATCTATTATAGATAATAAATAATGCTGTGGTTATCTTTTTGGTAGCAACATTTATAGTAAAAGTGTTCAGGCTTATTATTTACATAACTTTAATTGTTAACGCAAACACATTCCTACACTTTCATAGACTTGATGTAAAAGGAAAGGGCAAATATAAGTATAGCGTTGTTATGGATTTATGGCCTTTTACAGTGAAATTCCTGCCTTTTTATCAGGATATTCCTTTCCTCTTTATCAGACTCTGCCAACTTTTCCTGGCAGAACACTTCCGGGTTTGCTGCTCTTAGCCTATTGGAGCGTTTCCACTAGCCCTACTTGGCCTTACTGTACTCAGCCCTGTTTCTCTGCGACTAGAGTAAGAGGCTTATACTTAACTTTAGTTAAACTGTTGTGACACTACCAGACTCTACATTTAGTTTTTGGGTTGTTAACGTTAGGCTAAGGTACACTTTGCTATACATATAGGATCTAATTTTAAAGTGTAATGGAAACACAACCAGGCCAAGTATAGTAGGGCCAAATAGAGGGCAAGTAGAAACAAACCATAAGTTACATTACTGCAATCACACATCAATAATACAGTGTGCATTGCCAGTCAAATATGTCATATTTGAGGGCGTGGCCTGGGGAAAGTCTTTGCTATAAATATTATCTTAAGATATGGGAAGTTAAACTTTTTACCTCTATTAAGATGTTTTCTTGTGAATTATATGTTTTTTAGCACAACTAATTTAAGTTGAGTCACAACTAAGTTTAAATGGAGGTTGTTGATGTGAAAATGAAACAGAAAGTTAAAGAAAAAGCTAAAACATGTCAGGCAGTGCCAGCATCACGTAAATATTTACTGACATTAATTTTACTAGAAGAATTAACCCCTTGAGATGGGCCCTCTTGTTTTCGAGAGGTTCCTTAAGCACTGTGTCAAATTCAAGGCCCGGGGCCGGATCGCCCTCCACATTATGTTATGCGACCCTCAAGTCTTATAATGCTTACTTAATGCTTACTTTTGATATTAGTGCCAGGAGTAATATGGGGACTATGAAATGATTTGTCTCAGTGTAAAGAGTAAGTCATTTTCAATGCATATTCAGTCATTTTCACTTCAATAAATATACACATTCAAATACACAAATTATTATTTGTCGAATGTCAAAGATTAGCAAGGTTAATTTTAGATATAACCGCCCTTCCGGGACAATCCTGATGCCGGTGTGGCCCTTTGTCCAAAATGAGTTTGACACCCCTGCTCTAAGCATTTAGCTCGCAGCTACTTTAGCTGGATATATTTACAATATTTGGACCGCTGGATCACTTCATTCATCTCCCATAATTTCATATTCTATTTTTGACACAATATATTTCCTTAAGTCCACATTTGCTGTTGTAGTTGTTGAGTAGTGAGTGATAAAACTGTTGTTCTGATCCACTCTCAATGTTAACTTTACCCTCGGGTGTCTGTTAGTAGGCCTGGCCTCTGTTCCTGACTGTATCTTTCTATTCTGAGATGTTAGCTACCTTAAAGTTGGGGGAACTAACTTTTAAGTTGAAAATAGTAAACTATGATTCCCCTAAAAAGACTATATAATAAACTGCAATAAAAAATGAGACCACTGATCTTTGTCTGATTTGAATAATAAAGAATAGTTCTAATCAGGAGCTGAATGCTGCGCTCTGATTGACTGTGCTTGGTGAGGTCCTTTCCAGTTTGACATTATTGTTTTGCGATTTTTTTTTTTTTTTTGCAGAATAAGGTGAATAGTGCCTCATTTATAGAATGGTTTGAAAATTCAAAATCTTTTTTTTTTTTTTTACCTGCCTCAACACAAGCAGCCAATGATTTCTGTTGTAATTGTGTCAGACTGTCCTCCCCAGGAACATTTTGGACAAATTAAATGTAATTTGTTTTATTCTGGTGCATTTTAGAAGTTTTATAGACAGTAGAGATTCTTCTTCAGACTCAAGCTGATGACATGATAAACACTGAAGGTTCTTTGCTTTAGAACGTCCAGCTCAACACGGGTCAATGCAACGTGTTGAGCTGTGGATGTCGGGAGATTTCGGCGGCAGAGAGAGAGAGAGAGAGAGGGCGGTCGAGGACATACTCAGCCGGATCATTGAGCTGCTGTATTTACTTAGGTCGGCTTTCAGGGCCACTTCGTACGACGGCGGCAGGTGGCTGAGGTTCTGGAAGGAGCGGGACAGACACACGTCGTACGGCTCCGTGGCGGCCGTCAGGATGTTGTTCATCCTCTGAGGACGATCTGGAAGAGAAAAGAGAGAGGGAAGGTTTAGGGGAAACTGGAAAACGTCCCTCCTCATTTATTTAATGTGACCAGAAATTTAAAATTAGAAATTCAAGATGCACTGGGAAACTTGATTAAAAGAAACAAAAAGATCTGAAGCTAAACTCAAACTCGACTGGGACTTATGGGCACTGACTTGAGACTTTACCGATTTAAACTGGTTTGACCTAATTTGGTCAAGATTTAGCCTGGTTTGGCCCAGTTTAGCCTGGTTTGACATAGTTTGCTCAAAAAATTTAGCCTTGTTTGGCCTTGTGTTAGCTTGGTTTGGCCCAGTTTAGCCTAGTTTGGCCAAAGTTAGTCTAAATTTAGTCTTGTTTGGCTCATTTGCCTGGTTTGGCCAAATGTGGTCTAATATTTGTCTGGTTTGCAGATTAGCCAAATTTTGTCTAAATTTAGCTTGCTTAGACCCAATTTTAATTCTATTTTTGTCTAGTTTGGCCAAGTTTAGCCTGGTTCGGCCCAGTTTGATCTGGTTTGACCCAACTTGGTCTAGTTTTACTCTGGTTTCATTTATATTTAGCCTGGTTTGATTAGTCTAGTTTGGGCAAATTTGGTCTAAAAGTCTGATTTGGACTAACTATAGCCTGGTTTGGTCTGGTTTGACCTAGTTTGAAAAAAAAAAAAACCTTGTTTGACATTGTGTTAGTCTGGTTTGGCCTGGCTTAGCCTGGTTTGGCCAAATTTGAAAAAAATCTAAATTTTGTCTGGCTTGGCTCAGTTTGTTCTTGGTTTAACCCAGTTTGGTCTAAATTTAGCATGGTTTGGCCCTGTTTGGTCTGATTTTACCTAGTTTGGCCATGTTTAGCCTGGTTTGACCCAATTTGGTTTAATTTTATTATGGTTTTGTTGATATTTAGCCTGGTATGACCCAGTTTAGTTTGGTTTGGAAGTGTTTTATTAAAAAAAAGAAAAAAACTTGTTTGGCCTTATATTAACCTAGTTTGGCCAAATTTGGTCTAACTTTAGTCTGGCTTGGCTCAGTTTGGTCTTGGTTTAACCCAGTTTGGCCCAATTTGTAGTAATTTTAGCACAGTTTGGCCCTGTTTGTTCTAGTATTAGCCTAAATTGACCCACTTTGTTCTGAATTTAGCGTTCCCGTTGAAGATGATTGAATCTATAGTTACTAAGAATTTCTGTAAAAAAAAAAAGTCACAAAAGGGGCCAGTTTACCAGAAAAAAAGGTACTGGGGCTCACATTGGCCTGGGTTAGAGCTGGGTCAGAGCTGGGACAGAGCTGGGTCAGATTTGGGTCAGATTTGGGTCAGAGCTGGGACACTGCTGGCTTAGTTCAAATAGAAACACTTTTGTTGTCATGTGCTCCTGTGCTTGTCGTCCACTGGGAGGCGCCCTGCTGAGCCTCTGTATTTGGGACGTGTCGGGTCAGGGCCCTGCAGCTCCGGGACGGGACTAAAAAAAGGAGAAGCAGCAGCGGGAACCAGGACACTGCAGAGGAAAGATCAGGGAAACTCATCTGCAACACGTGGGACTGAAACTGGGATTATTCTGAGTCAGGACGGACCCGTTTGGAGAAGGTCCCGAAGGTTCAGCTCACGTTTCACAGTTTGATGTCGTAACACAAGAGACGGGGAAGCTTTGTGTATCTTTATCTGAGAAATCTAATTCAAACCTTATAATTATTTGTTTGGAATTGGTTTCACAAACTTGCCGTATTAAAGAAAACATTTTAACATATTTCAGGTTTTTGATATTAAACTAAACTAAGTTTAATTAATTTTAAAATGGCTTAGTGATAGAAACAGGTTCACTGGTTTCCTATTCCACAACTGCAAGATTGATTGATCAGTTGTACCAATATGATATGGAAAAGTTATTTCCATGGTAACCTGTGATGCAAGGATCCTCTTTTTATAGTTCAGAACTAGTTTCAGTAATGTGGCTTGAAGTATCTGCCATTAATGGTCGATAAAAATAGAACTGAAAATAGCTGTTAATAGCTCAGTTAACTTGTTTGGAATTTTTTGCTCTAGAGAGAAGTAGTTCAAAACATATTGCACTGTGTTAAAAAGTGGTGATTTCTGAGGAGCAGTGCCGGCTCTAGCCCTTTTTGGTGCCCTAAGTGAGATTTCAGATCATGCCCCCGATAGATATAAATTGAAGTGGGTTCTAGCCATCTAACCCCCCACCCTCTCAAAAAAAAAATGATTTAATTTAAATTTACCGAGAGACCCTTAAACTCATACGCCCTTAAAGGGGACCTATTATGTGAAATTCACTTTTCCAAGTCATCAACCTTGCTATAATGGCCTCTCTTCATCATTAGTTTACTCAAAGTTATATTTGAAGTAATTCTTGTTATAATTCAAAAGATTAATACTCAAAGTGAAGCATATATGGTTCAAAACTGTCCCAGAGCCACTTTCCAACAATAAAAAATAGTTATTTAAAATCTGTTGCTTCTTATAGTTACATTTTAAAATGAAGAGGACAGAAAGTCAAAAGAGCTGTTTCTATTTTTAAGCCGTTTTAGATCAATTTTGTGTTTTACAATGAATAAAAGGTAAATTATTAATCTGCATTTCTTCTAGTTTCATACTAAATACTTCAAAAAACAAACAAACAAACAAACAAAAACAAACAAAAATCAAAAAACAATAGGTATCCTTTAAAAAAAGTCTATCAAGGTTTTGATCTAATTCTGGGGGCCCTTCCTCAGGAGAATTTTTAAAAATTCAATGCAATTTCTTGTATTTTGGTGATCCTATTGTGTGATGTCATTTATCATTTTGCAATAATTGCAAATACATGAGGCAGTTAATTAAACAATAAACAACTAGGGCTCCCCCATGAGGAGCAGATTCATGGGGCCTCAGCCACAGATACCCCCCTTAGCTCTATTCCTAAAAAACAAAACAAAACTGGACTTAAGGAGCATCAGTTAATCAGTTGATCACTCCTGGCGTAGCATGATAGTGCCTGACTAGTCAGCCCCTCCTACATTCTGTTACATTCTGTTTGAATGCAGAAGGGTTTGAAACCTGAGCCTCGGCCAATAATTTCCCCGTCCAATGTTAGGATGGTCCAATCATGCACGGCGATTCTGACACGTGACACTAAAAAGTCGGAAGTTGCTTGCAAGCCCCGTTTTAAAACATTCAAGATGGCGAACGCAGCTGATTCGGCTCGTGCTTCAGTTTTGCACAAAGAACATATCAATTCCTTAAAACCTGAGCTGCAAATCGTGTTGAGAGGCTTCATACTGAAAAAATCCTCATGCTAAATGTTTACGAAAACATTGTGTCGCTGTTTTGATGGAATTTCCGGGTTTTCTGTGATTGGATGACTCAGCGCTCGGAAAGGCCGCCCACGAAATTGAACCTCGGCGCTCCGCTCTCAGACCCTCACTGTTTGTAAAGTGTCTGTCAAAGCGTGTAGGGACTGGCTGGTCAGGCAAGTAGGTGATCAGATGCATGTATCAGACGTCAGTCACCCATTGAGCTCAACATCTCAGGGGCATAGGCTGGCGCCTTTAGCATTTGCCTGTACTTGCCGATAGGACGAATCGGCCTTGCTGAGGTGATCAGACCCATTCACCTTTTGTATTACAAAAATAAACAATATTCATTTTTGCTGCCCCGCCATCTGGTTGAAATGCTATTGGCCTGTAGAATGTTGCAATTATATCTGAAACTCAGCAATTGAGGCTGGAAAATGTACAAACTTAAAACATTGCACAAGATGTCAGAGATCTACCAATGACATCACAGATCAGGGACATTCAGAACAGTGTTTTCTGAGGCTCAGAGGGGAAAGAACAGTATCTCACAGACACAACACCAGCTGAGTTTATGGTGAAGACGCATTGTTAGAACAGGATTTAAAACACAAAAAAGTTAATATAGCTTTATACAGTATTTGTCCTTTAAAAGCGTGAGAGTGAGCAGCACCAGAGCCTCTTCAGACACAGCTCCAGTCTCACATGTGCAGATGGACTGAGAGTGTTTTAAATGCGACACACAGAGAGAGAGCTGAGAGCTGTTCACACACATCCACCGCGGCTTTACACACCCGGAGCTGGGCTGAAGTTAGACACAAGTGCACTAAATTAACCTGCAAGTATTTTAATGTTATTCATGCATCCACAATCTTCTGCTCCTGAGCGTCAAGGGCTTTGTTTATCCACCCGGGCTTTTTAATGAAGCACACACACGAGCTTATGCAAAACGGACTTTTCTGAGTTTTAACCCTGTTTTAACATCACATTCTCATTCACACTTGTTTAACCTTTTACCACGGAGACACTTTTCTTAAAACGTTTAACTACAAATGTCTAAAACAGTTTCTAAACCCTTTGGAGGTCAAACAAATGTCTGTTTTGACCTTTGATGACTCTAGTTCCTGTTATTATTAAAAAACAAAAGTGTACCTTTTAAAGTGTACCTATAAATGTTCTTTGGTTGGAGCTGGTGCCAGAACAATTATTTTGATAAAGTCACATAAACACTCATACTTTCTTCATAAAAACATTCCATTTAGCACTAATGATGACAATTTTATTTCTAGCACATTTTTCACAGACAGACGTTCTCCCCCACGAGGATTTCTGATTATTATTGTCCACACATTTTAGAGAACCATTGGACCCTGATTACCCGCTTTTATTAAGTTTGTCTTGTGTGTGTGTTTGATGTAAAATATAAAACAATGGATGTGGACATATCAGAATAGGTGCTACATTAGACTTTATATAATCTAATAGTCTTGTTCACTTGGAATATAACATCGTGAGGCCTGTATTTTAAATTGTGGCCCTCGACCATCTCTGATTATTTCGGCCACAGCTTCATTTGAGTTTGAGACCCTTGCTTTACGCCCACATGTCAACGTTATAGAAACGTGACAATTAAAGTTGTAGTTAGCAGAGATGATAAAAGTACACTACTTTAGTAAAAGTTACTTGTCTGAAAAATGACTTGGGTAAAAGGAAAATTACAGCTGAAGCTTGTTTACTTGAGTAAAAGTACAAAAGTAAAACAATGCAAATTTACTTAAGTAACAAAGTAAAAATGCAAAGTACTGCAGGTGTACTTAGCTTTGTGTCAAATGGGGAATTGTTAGAATTTAGACACTTTTGTGGGTTTAATTCATTTTACTAGAACAAAAAGTCTTGATAAAAGAAATCATGGCAGATCTGCACCACCTTTAAGAGCGAAAAATGTGGTGTGTAGATTTAATAAATCATTCATTTGCTCTACTAATAATCTGCCTTGACATGCTTGATCAATTGTTTCATTGAATATGTAGTTTTATTTTGATTTCCTATTATTCATATTTGCAAAAATTAATAATCTTGGGAAGTCCTCAGAGACGACTGTTGTTGTGATTTTGGGCTATACAAAAATAAATTGATTTGATGATTTGATTTGAATAAAGTAACTAGTTTGTTTTCAAATTATAGGGCGCACAAAGTACACATATTGTGTAAAATGTAAGAAGCCAAAAGTCACCAGATATAGGTTTAGGGTTTTATTACTCTAGTAAAGTACAAATACTAAAAAAACCAAACAAACAAAAAAAAAAAAAAAACTATACAAGGACAGTACTTGAGTAAAAAAATCTATCTATCTATCTATCTATCTATCTATCTATCTATATAAATATTGCATATTCTATGTTGTCTGTCCTTGTATAGTTGCTGTAGTCAAACACTAACTAACATTTATACTTGTGCAAAAGCGTCTTCATTGCATTTTGGCACTAACTCCAATGGGGAATAACACGACTATGGAGTTTGCATGTTCTCTCCATGTCCCGCCTTCCTCTCTCCCAACACTATAGATGGAAAAGATGTCCGCCGTTGTGCTACATGTAACAGTACATTGTCTTAAATAAAAACAAAAAAACCTCAACCTTCCTTCCACCTAACCCTGCCCACTTTTCTGTAGGTTCCAAGTAAAACATGGAGGGTGCAAAACGGTCATGTAGACACAAACATTTGAACTTTGCTGCTGGTTACAGGTAAATTTTACAATAAAGAGGCGGGGCTTGTCACTAAAAAGAGGCGGGGCTAACAGGTCAATGGATCTGTTCATATTTCTAAGCCATTTTAATTCTTCTTTGTGTTTAACAAAATGAACTAAAAGTAAATTACTGATCTACATGTGTCAGTGTTTATAGATAGATACATAAATAGAGAAAACAGAATATATCTTCTTTACATTCAAGAGAAGCCAAGTTTTATTTAAACCTGTAGAAAGAATTACCTTGTTGACTCTAAACCATCTTTAAAAAGTCCGTTTTTATTCAGACGCCGGGAGCATCGGTAATTGCTTTGGTCTCACTCACAAACCGTTCACGGCTCCGTCGCGTCGTCTCTTTTTAATTTGGCTCCGATATGATTCCGAGATTGAAAACATTGGCCACACAATCGTTTTGCTTCATTTTACGGAAACAGTTTTTCTTCCTCTCAGAGTCGAGTTGGGTCAATGACAGAGCTGAGGCGGAGATTAGACTCACAATGAGCAGAAGGACATTTAACACCGGCTGGATTCTATTAGAGAGGTTATGTTTTCTTTAAAGGGGCGCTGTGTAAGATCGAGGAAAAAGCTTTGATACTGCATATACATGATTTTGTTAATAAATGTATTTTTGTGAATGAAATTAAGGTTTTGGCAGTGTTTATTTTATGCATGAATCTACTTAAAGGGTCTTTCACACCAACACAACTCCCAGTCACAGCCGGAAGGTGGAGCGACGCAGCGTCTGTTCAAGTCTCTTTGGGGCGCACTACAGTAAAGAACATTCACACAAGCACAATCGAAACAGCCACCAGTCCGCCGAACAAATCTGAGTGAGCATATGAGTGAAAAACACGTCTTACCTAGCGGATTAAGCTCAATTTCTGTTTCCCATTACAGCCCCAAAATCTTTGTTCTGCGATTGCTGCAACTCCTCCGTCTTTCTTTTCCTTGGACCAAATAGTACCATTCTCCTTTGTGCTTATGTCCCGCTTGAACCCGGTACATAAAGACAAACCATGCTCGACAAACAAACAGCTGCATATGCGTCAACTTTCGACTGCTGGAGACATAGGCGCCGACTTGTGTTTTTTTGCGTGGGTGCCCAAAATAATACTCATTTGCACGTCTTTTCTATCGCGCATTTATTTTGTTTCTTTTCTACCTGCAACTAGACTGCTGGCGCGTTCTTTTCCCAGTGACCAGAATCCAGTACATAAAGTCCCGTAGAGCTCCAGGTCTGTCCTGCCTCTGCGCAGCTCTCAAGTCACCGGGCACTTCAAACAAGAGCAGTGCAGTTTGTCACTTCATACATCTCGGTTCTGAATTGCATCGCACCCGGTCTATGATCGCACATCAACATTCTCGTCTCATACTTTTTTCGGACTTGATTTTTGGCGCTGCCTTAAAGCAAAGTTGTGAATTGATTGATTGATTGAAACCATGATCTCACGGGGTCAGGGGACAGAGCAGCAGCACAGCGGCTGATGCGGGGATTCCACTATCCAGTTCCGGTCTGCCCCAGTCCGCCCCTCAAAGTGACCACGAGTCTAAATGACAGCGCTCTGAGAGAGGAGAAATGCTGTATGAGCGCTTATATTCGCGCATATAGATAAAAGAAAGCAAGAGGAGAGTGTGAAAGACGCTGCATGACCGAATAAATGAGCTCACTCGGACATTTAGAGAAGCCTGTTAATGAAAGTAGGAAAAATTCGCCTGGGTGCTCAGACATTCCAGTGGGTGCTTAAGCCCCGCAGCACCCATGTGATCAGCGCCTATGGCTGGAGACACAGATTCTAAGCAAGTCTTCCGCAGCACCATTCACACCAAACACACAAGAGCCACCTGTCGACAGAAGTTCAGACACGCGACCCTCGGCTTGCGATATGTCAAAATACCGTCCATTGGCACAAGCCTGAATGTGTGTCATGATGTTTTCCGAGGTTGCCCTTATAAGTGCAGGCAGCCTGTTGAATGTGAGTGACTCGGGCTGAATTCTTACTGTATGAATTAGACAGCCCTCATTCGTCCAGGAGTGATCCACAGTAGAAAAGGCTTCAAAGTTGTCATCTGGACAGTGTTTCCGAAGATCAATTTCAGTCTGAACTCAGATTGAAAATGTCGAAACGTCTTGATCTTCGGAAACGCTGTCCATATGACAACTTTGAAGCCTTTCTACTACTGTATAAATTGTAAGTTCAGTGTTGTATTTGTGTGAGCCACAGTATTGTTTTTGCCACTCATCCTAAACCACAGGTTGTAGTCTTAATCTCGAGAGATCAATTGGACTGAAGACAAGCAGTAAAGGCAAATGGAGTCTGACAAAGCCATACTTAGTTTAGTGCAGATCTTATGTCCTACTTTTACACTGTCACACATTTAACATGAGTCAAAAAAGACCCAGTGTGCCGTGGACGTTTTGGTGTGGATACTGTAGAACTGACACAGGGACATGAGTTGGTCTTTACCTCGTTTGGGTGTAAAAGCCGTCAGGTCCAGGTGGCTGTGTTGATACTCGTGGTGATGGTTTCCTGTAGAAGAGAGACAAAACAGTTCAATACTTCTGCACAACGTTTGGTTAATTTTATTGCATTTTCCTCATAAAATTGATTTACTGTCAGATCTACTTAGATGACGAATCTCACAGGTCATTTGAAATCGAGAGTTGATATGATGATATTTATTTATTTTATTATTTAGGTTATTTGATAGGGACAAGTATGTTTCATGAGCTCATGTCACACACTACAACATTTTAGCCGAGGCTAATTCTCAATGTCCGTCCCTAGTTGGGTTTTACATACAAACAGTCAAAATACAATACAACACTACACGATATAAAATACAATACACATAGTCAATACAAAACAGGTCAGTGGTTACAAATCTGACCTGTAATTAAAAAATCTTTGAGTTTTCATTTAAAAAGAACCCAGTTTGTCTCTCCTTTCAATTCTAGATTGACCAAAAGTTGTTTTGCGCCTTGGTACTCTACAGTTTCCACTCTGAGCCCCCTGGTAAGTGACCCCCCAGCTCTGAGAGGAACTATTAAGTCACTAAGAACCTGCGGAGCTTGCTGATGCAAGCATTTGTACACAAGCTTCAACTGTACAAACTGGATGTAATTTTCAAAACTGAGCATATTTAAATTGTTCAGACTAACACAGTGATGTGACCTAACTGGTTTTCTTGGTATTAAAATATATATTTTTTAACATTGAAATGTGACACAGTCCATTCCCCCAACTTGACTGAGCTGATTATGTATGAAAAACATGTTATGTACATTTTTGTGAGTCAACTACAGCTTTTATCCCTTTCACCTATTGAGATTATGCAAATAACACAACAGCAGCATTCTAAATGTCAGCAATGAGTGGCAAAAATTGGGCGACACGGTGACACAGCGGTTAGCGCTCTGGCCTCATAGCAAGAAGGTTCTGGGTTCAACTCCCAGTCGACCCGGGGCCTTTCTATGTGGAGTTTTCATGTTCTCCCTGTGTCTGCGTAGGTTTCCTCCGGGTACTCCCGTTTCCTCCTACAACTAAAAACATGTCCATTAATGCCTCCCCTGACCCTTCCCCCAGGGCTCCCCTGCAAAAGAGATTCTGGATCTCAGTGGGACTTCCCTGGTTAAATAAAGGTCAATTAAAAATTTAATTAAAAAATGCACAAGAGTCAAAAGAGAGAAAGGATACTTTCTCCTAAAAGAACTCAAAATCCAACTAAAACAGAATAAAAGACGCAACAATCATCCCACAACAACTCTGCTGATTCTGGGTTTGTAACTGACGTAAAAAGAGAAAAGCAGATTAACAGTGGTAGAAAAGCAGATAAACAACAATATCTCTCACATTTATCACAAACACATGGGACAGACACAATTGAACTTATTACTTGTGCTGCAGTTAAAATGTCCTATATCACCAACTGTCATTAGCTAACACGTCACTGAAACTCTGCCCTGTTGCCACGACAACAGAAAAACATATTTACAGTTAATTGGCTGAGTGCAGTGGTCTTGTTTTGGTTTACTACATCCTGTACATACAACGACTTCCTGTTCAATACTCTTCAATGAGGTTTTCACAACATCAGTTTAGAACTAATAAATCCTCTTTAGATCAGACAGTTGTGGTGAATGTTACAGAAAACATGTTAAAGACTTTGCATATTAGAGGAATATTTCATCAGAGAACACTTCTGTGTTTAAAAAGAGACATAATTGTGTCTAAATGCTAACGCTAACAGGAAATGGTTGTATGTACAGAAGTTAGCATTTTTGAACAATCGCAAGCCAACTGAAATTCCGTGCACACAGCCCATTTGTGTAAAAATCCAGCGATAAAGTTTAGGCCATAAAGAGCAAATAAGAACATTTTCTTCATCGTTTTGCCCATAATTTAGCCTCTGAATGTTGAGAAACATTTTTCAGAAACTCTAGTGTCTCACCTTAAAACAAATAAAATCTAATGAACATAAATAACGTAGGAGAAAAGTCAGCATTCATGAATATTGAAAAAGTTCTGGTCACATTATTATTCGGAGCAGTTCTGTCCCTTCATCAACTGTTAGTTTGGTGTGAATTTGTCTTGACAGAAAACACTGGAGCCTGTTACAGTCGAAAAGAGCAGCAAAGTCACTGTAACCTCACAGTCAAATTAAACTTATAACTGCAGTCAGTGAAGCAGAACCCAGCGCAGGCTGTAATATCAGAGCATAACAAGCTCCAGTTTGTCAAAGAAACAAGACAAGGTCACAACACCAGCATCTGGAAAGTTCATTCACAAACAGACTAAGACTAAGAGGAGGTTCTCTCGTGTGTGACGTGTCAGTCTCAGTTTGTCCTAAAAAAAATTGTATTCATATTTTTTACATATTGAAGATAAAAAAAAAAACTAGGCTCACTAAAGGACAATCTGAAATGTTGATTTTTAGCGGCAGCACAAAAAGAGGAATCTATATTTACCACTTCATTTACTGGATCACACTTTATGTAAAAATACATTTAAAGGATTTTAACATTCATCCATTTTTTCGCTTCCTTTCCACACACACTTCCTCCAGCTCTTACGAGGGAATTCAGAGGCATTCCCAGGCCAGTGGAGAGACACAGTCCCTCCAGCGTGTCCTGGGTCTTCCCGGGGTCTGACGTGGGACGTGCCAGAAACACCTCCCCAAGGTCCAGGATGTCCCGACAGCCAAAGGCTGTTTGCGTGGACTAGGTCATCAAGGCATCTGCTCCTGACTGCCACCTAGTCCTCTGTGCATCCATACGCGACCCTGGGTGGTGACCCCACAGGAAGGCAGACTCACGTCACTCGTTCGGGCTGAACCTGGTCAGGAACCATGGGCAAAGGCCCAAGCACCAGGCGCTCGCCTGTGAGCACCTATTCCAGGTCTGACTCAAGGGTGGACCACGGTAACGTCAATCTGGGCGACGTAACATTCCTTGCTATTAATACTGCCATAGGGGTTTGGGAACAGCTCTTTGTCTGTCCCGTCACATAGGACCTGTTTGCCAGGGGAGACTCTAGTCCTAGGATCATGCGGGTTCACAAACTCCCCCACCACGATAACGTGGCAGTTTGTAGGGGAAGAAGATTTTAACAAAAACAATAACTCCCATACATCATTAGTGCCCCCATGGGGGACGCGTGTGCAACAGAGCCGCAGCTGATTGACACAAGCTGTAGCAGCAACACTCACCAGAGCTGTTGTCAGGTAACTACAACAGTTTATCACTGAGAAAACAAAAGTTCTGCTGCTGAATCAACATTTGTGAATGAAACTCGACTCAGGAGCCAGACGTCCGTCAGACCGGTTCAGACCTGATCCAAACAGCTGCAGGTGACACGTGCAGTAGAGCAGAAATCCGTCTGTAAAGCTGCTGGTTCCTGGTTTGTTCTTCTGGAGCCGTCGAGGCGGAGCAGGAAGAGCACAGATTTATCTGATGTCTTCTACTCATGTCAGAAGTAACATCACACAAAGCTGCCCCCCTCCTGCCCCAAGCACGCCACGTCTGCCCCGGGACAGACTAACCTCCTCCTGCCCCAAGCACGCCACGTCTGCCCCGGGGCAGACTAACCTCCTCCTGCCCCTGAGTACGCTGCATCTGCCCCGGGACAGACCGACCTTCTCCTGCCCCTGAACACGCCATGTTTTCCCCGGGACACAAGACGAGGCATTACTAAACGTAGACAGGACACTAGAGCTGATGTCAAACGTTTCTACAATTAATCTCATTTTTATTCGTTGAACATCACATTTACATTTACAATTTCCTTTTTTGTTTTGATTCATCTCCTCTGGCCTGTTTCGTTTCGTCGTCTGAAAACCACTCGACCATCAAATCAGAGCCTTTCCACAAGCATTACAACATGTTCAAGTGTTTTGTGTGGATTTCACGCAGCAAAAATTAGCATCAAATAATAATAACAACACTGCACCAAAAACCTCAGACAGTTTGGACTCACACTGGTCAGAAAATGTGAAAATCTGGAAGTGAAAAAACAGGTGAGCGATGTCAAAATGTCTTGTTTTTGTTTTGCCGTGTGGTTAAAGTGAAGGTGACAGAATGTTTAAATCAGGACCAGGCTGTGCAGCTGTAAACACGACCGTCCTGGAAGAGTCTGGAAGCTTCTACACCAGCAGCAAATACTGTACATATGAATAAATGCAACTATCATCTGATGCAGGTGAATTCTATCCAGGTCGTCTACCCCGTCACAATGGTTGTGTCCTTGTTTAAAACTATCACTAGCTAGTCTGGAATTTTGATGTATTAAAAAAAAAAAAAATTGCTAACACTCATCCTAACCCCAATCCTAAACTTGGCCCACATTTAGCTAATTTAACAATATATTATATTACCCTGGTTTGATTTATACTGTACATCACAAAAACAAGTGATGAAAGTATATCAAGTAAATCAAGTCACTCAATTTCAAGAAAAAGCATTGATTATAATTTTTTTGCCTTGGTGAATTGTTCATCTGTATCATTCATTAAAACAGTGAAATTTGTGGTGCACTGAGCGTGTGGAACTAAGTACTGCGCTTGTTTCACATGAAACTTATTCTCAGCGGCACCACTGCTGCAGCTTTGCAGCTCTAGCGCATGGATCTATAATATTATCTGGATATGGTGTTGCTGTTTGTAGCCGTTGTAAATTAACCAGAGTGGTCGCTTCATTGTTACTGCAGCCGAAAATTCCTCTACAGACTAGAAAACGTTCTTTCCATAGAGCTCAATACAAACACAAACTGTTCAGCAGAAACAGCATCTACAGCTTTAACCCTAGAGCACTATCGCCGGGTGAATTTCACCCGAGCAAATGTATTTACATGATTTTCTTTTTTTTCTTTTTTTTTTTTTTTTGAAAAGACAGGCAAAAACAATTACATACTAAGCCACAACACAACAACCATCACAATAACAACCACATAAATGACAGAGAGCATGGACAGACAGACAAGAACCAACAAGAAAATAATGTTTGATGTGTGTGCATTGAGTGAGGGTGTGTGTGTGTGTGTGTATGTGTGCGTGTATGCGCGCATTACAACAGAGAGATTGTGTGTTTTACAGTTATGATCATTATTATATCTGCATGTTTTACCACAGCATTATGTAATTATTATCCATATTGTTTTCTTATTGTCATCATTGTCTCCACTTTCAAATTTTGAGTATGACATTTGAGTTTCGCTAAGTCTTCCCTCCATATCATTTCACCTCCACCCCCCTCTTTTTTTTTTTTTTTTTTTTGTGGGTATAATGTCTGAGGTGCATTAAAGAAGGCGGACAATGTGCAAGCGTCTCTACTTGTGGCAGGGATGCTGTCCCAAGGAAACCACCTCTTGCTTGTCCTACCAGCTCAAGTGGTGTGTGTGTTTTTCCTTTTATAATGTGGTGCATTAAAAACACTTGAAAAGATTTGGAGGGGATTCAGGATTGGGTATGGTTAAGGGTGAGCTCTTATGCAAACGAACAGTCTTATAGTGTTGGTTGTGCTGAAAATACGGCTTGTAGTGATGACAATAACAATAGTAATATTGATAATAATAATAACAATGATGATGGTAGTTAAATTAGAGCATGTATTAAGAAAAAAAGGACAAAAAAAAAAAAAAAAAAAAAAAAAAAAGAGAAAAAAAACAATAACAACAAAAAATTATAGTATTATTGGTGAGTCAAGATGCAGAGAGAGGAGGAGACAAGGTTGAAGCGAAGAAAGATAAGATAATACTGTATATATTATGTACAACGAAACATCATATACATGAACACATTCATACATTTATTGAATTGGATATGTAATAATGAAGTGCTAGTGCTTGGTAGTGTGGAAGGTGCTTAAAGAGTTGGCTCACAGGCAAACAGTGTTGAGATGAGTGATGAGGTGGCAAGAGAAGGCAGAGATCACAGTTGTAAGAGGTCAGAGAATGTTGGATGGGATAGGTCTGTTTCGGATGAGTAATTATCAGGGGGAGATGTATATTCCATTGAAATGAAGTCAGTTAGAAGGTTTTCCAGTGATTGATGTTATTTTGTTGCGGGTTTTCCAGTTCATGAGGATAGTTTTCTTGGCGATGGTTAGAGCTATGAGAAGTAATCTGAGGTTTATTGTCTCGTCTGTGATTATTGTAAGGTCCCCTAGCAGGCAGAGGGAGGATTCAATGGGATGTGGCATCCCACTGTGGTGGATAGTGACTGTGTGACTTCTTCCCAAAAGTGTTTGATCGGAGTGCAGTGCCAGGTTGCATGGATGTATGTATCTGTACAGTTTTGAGTGCAGTGAGTGCAAATGTTTGATGTGAAACCCATTTTAGCTAATCTGTTTCCCGTGTAATGTGTTCTGTGGAGTGTCTTGTACTGTATTAACTGAAGGTTGGAGTTTTTAGACATGAGGTAAATATTTTACAGATTTGGGTCCAGAAGTTGGCATTGGGAGTGATGGAAAGATCATTTTCCCATTTAGCTGTTGGTATGCACATGGATTGTAGTGGTTTTGAAATAATTTTGTATATTTTTGAAAGAAGTTTTTTTGAGGATGAAATGTTGACCAAGTCTGATATTGCAGGTGGAAGCTCCAAACTTGTGGTTTTGCCGTTTATTTTTGCCGTGATTGAAGATTTGAGTTGAAGATATTTCAGAAATTGATTGCTCCCAATGCCAAACTCCTGGACCAGATATGGAAATGTTGCTAATGTGTTTGATTTGAAAAAATGTCTAATGTGAGTGATACCCTTGTCAGCCCATGTGTGAAAGTTAAGTGTTTTTTTGTTGCTTGTGATATCAGGGTTGTTCCAGAGTGGAGTGAAGTTAGATGGAGCAAGTGTAGAATTTGTGATTTGATAAAATTTCCACCAGGCTGTCAGAGTTGATGCTATTGTTATTGCCTTGAAACAAATGTGGTGTTTGATTGATTTGGTGAGAAATGGAATGTCAGCTAAGTTTAGTTCTTTGCATAAGGATTGTTCAATTTCTAGCCAGGTAATGTCGGAGTGAGTGGGGTGGGTCCATTTGTAAATATATTGTAATTGATTTGCCATTGAGTAGTGTTGAAAATTTGGTGCTTCTAGACCTCCTTGAGTTTTGTTTTTTTGTAATGTTGCGAGTTTTATTCTTGGTGTTTTATCTTTCCAATAGAAGTGTGTAATGGTGGAGTCGAGTGATTTGAACCAGGTGGGAGTGGGATGGGTTGGAATCATTGAGAATAAGTAGTTTATTTTTGGTAAAATTGTCATCTTTATTGTTGCTATTCTGCCAGTTATGGAGAGGGGAAGGTTGCGCCATCGAGATAAGTCGTCTTGTATTGTTTTAGTAGTGGTGTGAAGTTAAGTGCTATCAACTCTGACAGCCTGGGGGAGATCCTTACGCCCAGGTATGTGATGTGTCCATTGCATGTGGGTATGGGTGATTGGTGGGATGCCACATTCCATTTGGTGTTATGTAATGGTAAAATTGATGATTTATTCCAATTTATTGCATAATCTGAGATTTTAGAGAATGACTGGATTGTTTTAATTATTTCTTGCACAGTTGATTGAGGTTCTTGTATAAAAAGTAAGATATCGTCAGCATAGAGTGAGATCTTATGGGGTTGTGGTGTTTCAATACCTTTAATTAGCGAGTTTTGACGGATTGCTGCTGCTAGGGGTTCGATGAAAATGGTGAATAAAGATGGAGAGAGTGGACATCCTTGCCTAGTCCCCCTGTGCAGTGTGAATCTTTGTGATGTTAGTCCGTTGGTAGTGACTGTGGCGGATGGTGATGTGTATAGAATTTGTATCCAATTAATAAATGACTCTCCAAAGCCAAATTTTTGAAGAGTGGTAAATAAAAATGTCCAGTTGACCCTGTCAAAAGCTTTTCTGCGTCTAAGGTGGCTATGAGTGTGTCTTTTTGCTGTATGGATGTGTAATGTATTAAATTGTATAGTCTGCGTGTATTGTTGGATGCGTGTCTTCCTTTAATGAAACCGGTCTGATCAGGGTGGATGATGTGTGGTATGATTTTTCAATTCTATGGGATAATGTTTGCTGATGATTTTATGTCGACGTTTATGAGTGAGATGGGACGGTAATTAGATGTGAGGGTGTGATCTTTGTTGGGTTTGGGAATGAGTGAAATGAGTGCTGTGTTCATGTGGGTTGGGAATTTGCCTGTTTCTTTTATTTCTGTTATTGTTCTGATGAATAGTGGAGATAGTGTTGACCAAAAATGTTTATAGAACTCAGCAGGGAAGCCATCCGGTCCTGGTGCTTTATTGTTTGGCATTTGATTCAGTGCAGAGTTAAGTTCCTTCTCAGTTATTGTTGTTTCCAGAGAGTTGATTTGATCCTTGTTTAGCTTAGGCAGATGAATTTTTTCGAGAAATTGATTTATGTCTTCTTGATTTGGGTCCAGATCTGATGAATATAATTTGGAGTAGTATTCTTGAAATGTCTTGTTTATTTCGGTTGGTGAGTTGGTTAGCTTCCCTGCTGAGTTCCTAATAGAAGTTATGGTTGTTTTTTCTTTATTTGTTTTGATTTGATTTGCCAAGTATTTTCCAGATTTATTGCTGTAATGAAACGTTTCGTGACGGAGTCTGTGTATAAGGAATTGGTTTCTTTTATTTATTATTTCATTAAGTAAAAATTGTTTTCTCTTAGTTCTTTATGAATGGTTTCTGTTGGGTTATGTGCGTGTAAAATCTCTAATGCTTTTATTTTTTCCTCTAATTGAACTTCTTTTTCTTTCTCTTTCTTTTTCTTGTGTACTGAATATGAGATAATGTTTCCTCGTAGTACTGTTTTCCATGTTTCCCAGAGTAATGAAGCGGATGTCTTTGGAGAGTCATTTATTTCTAGGAAGGATGTCCACTCTCTCTTGAAAAAGCTGTCAATTCTGGATCTTTTAAGAGAGATGTGTTAAAACGCCATCTGGTGGAGGTTATCTGTATTGCAGGTTGGTTCCATGTGAGTGTTACTGGTGAGTGGTCGCTAATAATGATGGGGTGAATTTTTGTTTCTGTGATATGAGGTATTATTGAGTTGCTGGTTAGAAATAAATCAATGCGGGAGTAAGTTTTATGGACATTAGAGTAGAAAGTGTATTCTCTGTTGAGTGGGTGTTGTATTCTCCAACCATCGCCAAGACCAAAATCACTCATGAACTGTTTAATTGTATTGGAGGATTGCCAGATTTTATGTGTTTGTTTTGACCTGTCAAATGATGGAGTAATTACGGTGTTGAAATCTCCACCTATAATTATTGGGCAGTTTGAATGGTTAGAGAGAGAGGAGAAAAAATTTGTGAAAAAGGAGGGGTCATCAGAGTTGGGTCCGTAAATATTGGCAATTGTGATTGGGTTATTGTTGATTGAGATATTAATGATGATAAAGCGGCCTTCTGGGTCTGTGATGGTTGTATTATGGTTGAATTGAGTTTTTTTACTTATTAAGATGCACACTCCTCTTTGCTTTGAATTGTAGTGGGATGAGAAACAGTGGCTGAAATGTGTATTTTTTAGGCTGTTTTGTGTTGAGTGTGAAAGGTGTGTTTCCTGTAGTAGACATATATCAGCTTGTGTGTTTTTAAGATAATTGAGTACTTTAACTTTTTTGACTGTGAGCCAACTCCACGAATGTTCCAGCTTACAAATTTTAGTTGCATTTACTTAAGGTAGGTGTTTCAAATTTACTCTGTATGTGATGTGGTGAGTGTATAAGTGCATGTGTATGGGGTGTGTGTGTGTGTGTGCAGACACATGTGTATGTGTGATTGTGTGAGTCAGTCTGGCAGATCTGTAGTTAATGACAAACAGCAAAGGACAAACATAAATACACAAAACTAACCACAAAACATGTAAACAAAGGGCAAAAACACGATTTTGGTGCATATTATGTACAGAGTGTGTGCGTGGTGCAAAAGTTTAAGTGATAATGAAAATGGATTAAAAGAAAAAGTGCGGAGGGATGAAAGAGAGAAAAAAATGACGGGGGGAAGAGAGACACAGAGAGAGAGAGAGAGAGAGAGGAGAGAGAGAGAGAGAGAGAGAGAGAGAATGATGGAGATGGAGAGAGAACGCGCAGGTTGATAGATTGATTATAATATCAGATCAGGTTACAGGTTGTTTGGTTAATAAAGCCAGGGTGTGGTGTCTTTGTTTTGTATAATTGTCCATCAATGTATAGTTTATCAACTGTAATGACTGCTTTTTTACCTTGTGAGATCATGTTCTTGCGGATTGGAAAAAGGAGCTTACGTCTGCGGATGATTTCTGGTGGGAACTGGTCATTGAGTCCAAAATGAGTGCCTTTTAACTGCTTGCCCTGTCGTTGAATCAGTTCCTTCTGTTTGAAATGTTCGAATTTGACAATGATGGGTCGGGGTCGGGTGGCGGTGGGAAGTTTTTGTCCTAAACGGTGCACACGGTGAAAAGTGATTTGTTCGACAGTCTGCGGAGTGAGTTTGAGTTGGTTTACCATAAAGTCCTTTACTGCTTTTTCGGGGTCGTCGGTGGATGGTTCAGGAATGCCGGAAAAAATCATATTGTCTCTCATGCTGCGTGATTGTAAGTCCAGGATGGTTTCTTGCATGGCTTTGCTTTCGGTGGTGACGGCGGTGAGTTGAGATTTGACGGAGGAAAGTGTAGAGGTAAGTGAGTCCACGGAAACTTTAAGTGACTTGTTTTCTGCTGTGAGTGAATCGACTTGCTGTTGACTGTATTCCAGGCTATGGCGGAGATTTTGGAATTCTTTGTGAAGTACTTCAATAAGTGATAGTCTTGCATCCAGGGCAGATAAACGTTCGTCAATGGAGAGAAGGATGTCGGAGCAACAGTTTGATTTGCAGGAGTGGATGATGTGGATGACGATGATTCAGAAATAGAGTCCGTGCGTGGTTTTTTGGATTTTCGAGTGCGTCCCATTGTGCAGATTTTATCGTAGTGTTCGTCAATGTAATTTTCAAGATGGTCGAGGTCTGAGCTGTAATCCAGTTTTACGAGCGAGTGATGTCGTTTTCGGAATGGCAAAAATAAACAGAAAGTGTGAGAAAAAGAAAAAGGAGGGAAAAGTTTTGTTTTTCTTCCTAGCAGCAGCGCGCTGCCATGTTGGATCACGCACCTTCTCGCGAGAGTGTAGCGTTCACAGTAGCATGCCCCCGTTCACAGTCCTCATGCCCCCGTTCACAGTACTCCATAAATCTAAATCCAGTTAAACAAATCCAGTTTACAATCCAAACGTGCTGACGCTGGTTTCTCATTTGCCGTTCGCTCATCCTGGGCATAACGGGCTTATCCCACTACATGCATCTCCGCTCCGCTCCGCTCCGCTCCGACTGCCGGATCAACTGCGCAGCTGTTTTAATGAATGAAGACCGTTCCACATCCTCCGTGTGCGCTGCGCAGGGCTCCGCCTCAGCTCCGTCTCTCCGTCGCCGTACGACCAAAATACGCATCAAGGCTATTTCTTCTCCGCCCGAGTCCGTCAAGTCAATCTCCGCCAATCAAAACGCACCAAACAGGAAAAAGAAAATGAACTATGTCCGGAATAACAAAGTAAAATCACTCCGCACGTACTTTGTATTGATCAGATAACGAAAAGTTCGTAGTTTTACATAAAGTTTCTTTGATATTTGGACACAGCAGACTGTTAACTACATGATATGTCAGTGACACATGGACAGGACAACGTTATTGAGTTCGTGCTCGTAACAGCCTCTTTACCCTCCGCGGAGGAGGAAAGCACGTCCTTCGTTGTGATCACGTGAAACACAGGAGTCGTCTGTGCTCCTGATGTAGTTATTTGATGTTCAACGGGGACTTTTATTTCACAAACTCGTGTTTTTGGCGCATGCTCTTCTTGAGCTCCTCGGGGCAACGCAGCCCTGCGGAGCGGACTGGAGCGGAGACAGTGGGCGAGGGGTCTGCGGCAACTTTCGGAGGCGGACCGGGCGGAGCGGAGCGGAGCGCAGATGCATGTAGTGGGATCCCCGCGTAAGAACACACATCATATCCGTGACTGACCGACCGCTAGTAAGCCTACTCCCAATACTTTGAACTAACGCGTAGGCTAGGCTGTCCTGAACAAAACGTAAACTAGTCACGGCGCAGTGCTCTGCCTGTCGGTGGACGTGACCAAATCAAAGCAGTGGGTAGCAGTTAAATGATCGGCCCCTAGACTGGAAAGCTCGGACTGGCACACAACGACGAGATAAACGCTGAAACTTTCTGGGTCCGGGAAACTCTAGGCTGGCCCCGGGGAAAGTGCCACAGCCGCGGTGATGGAAGCAGCAGCAGCAGCCTTTGGCCTGTGGTTGTCGCTGTTCACATTTGCCTGTGTTGACATGCGGCTGCTCACACCTTTCTCATGCCGTCCCACGACCTACGCCTGCTCCACACTGGGTGTAAAAGTTACACAGGGCTTACGACCAGCTGGTGCACACTAGCTGTCTGCGAAGATCCATAGCTAATGCTGGGCTAGTTTAGCCGTGAGTAGCCTCAAGCAGACAAGTGTAATCGAGTAGTAAGCGCTGGGCATGGATAACCAGTCACTGGTAGGAAACCGTCATGACACACCCACCTTATTTGAATATCGGAGACAGAAATCTAAAAATAAATCAATCTAAAAATAAATAAATGTTAAAATAATGTTAATAAATAAAATATTAAAATACAAAAATATATATTTAAACACAAAAATAAATAAAATTATTAATAATAAATCTAAAAAAAAATAAATATATTAAATAAATAAATACATTAAATTATTTAAAAATAAACGTAAAAATAAATATAAGTACAAATTAAAGCTGACAGAAAATAATTTTAGGCTTTTTTTATTATTTTAACTGAAAACCTTCATTTTATTGCAGTATTTCTTTCCAAGTGTGGCAGTAGAGTGGTAAATAGTTGGAGTTTAGATTTGAGATTTAGTTGTCAACAACGCCACTCCCGGAATTTCGCCGGGAGAATAGAAGTTATAAAAATACTAAATTTTTCCCAGATAAGCACACAGGTCCGTATATCAAAGGCAGAGTCAGTTCCAATTACAGTGTCTTTATTCACATTTTCTGGACACACTATTTAAATAGCATTTTTAATTTACTGTACAATTTCTACAATAGTTAAAATGGATCCTTTTTCAATCACACTCTCACTTAAAACGTGGTAACTGCTCAGCCTACTGCTTAACTTGCAGCAGGTGCAGGTCCTGTACGCACTGCCACTGTGCTGTACACTCACAATAAATCAATATAATAGGCAAATAAACAAAAATAGGACAAAACAAAACGATTAGTAAGAAAACATAATAAATTGGGAATAAATCATTAGGAAATAGGTTAAACAGAATCAAATAGACCAAATTAGATAAGATTAAATAGAAAAGGGACCAATGACAATAAAGTGGCGCAAAGCAAAATAAAACAAAGCAGTAACAAAGCAAAGCAAAGAAACTAAGCAAAGCAAAAGCAAAGGCTAACAGCAAAGCAAAGGCTAACAGCAAAGCAGCAGAGACGGTGTGCCCAGTGCCGCCGCAGCTTCTCGCACCTGCAAGAATGTTTGTTAGTTATTTACCTAAATTAATCAGCATTTCTGGAAAAAGCTACAAAAATACATATAGCCTACCAATTTTGATAGAGCGATCATATGTAGTCCATGGCTTTAGGCTCAAGGAAGACTGTGTTCAGCAGCAGGCTACAGAACCACCATATCCCAATTAGTGTTTGTAATTGGACAGCAACCAACCAATTTAGAAATCATTTACCTGTCTTAACTGATGCACACGGCCCAAAATCAACTCGCTGAAAACCCGCGAGCGAACTCGGCCGTAGCGTATTGCTGCAGGAGGACACAAGCATAAGAATAGGCAAATTTATGAATGAAGTGAGCCGCACGCGCGTTACCTGCTACAATGGATTGGCGCGCGCAGAGGCGTCCACTCCGCTCCGCTTTACTTTTATGAAAAGGTGCCACACGATTACTCAACTAAGAAACACAGGGGCTTTGTAAGGGTTTGCACATTTTATGAATGAACCAAAGCTGTACATCTTCATTACCTGACGCCAAGAATAGATGCGCACGAGGAGCGCGTAATGGGAAGGAGACACTGTCTGGCACAGGTGCAAGCGCGCAGCCGGCAGCGGCACTAAAAGAAGCATTAGTTTAGAAAGGGCGCTTTAATAAGTTGACATATGCGGACATGAAGAGTTTTACCTGGAGCACGAGGACAAACGGCCTGCACAAGGACCCGGAAATACGGATGGGCAAAAGGGGAAGCAACGAAAGAGGGAGCGTTTAAATAGTCCACCAACCCGCGCCACGAGAACAAGCAAACCACCCTCGGCACATGACCTCAACAGCAGTCTTGCCACACAAGATTAAATAATTATTTGAAAATAAGAACATTTATTTATTTATTTATTATTGATTGATAGGCAGAATTTTGTCCTCCATAGCCTGATGACTCATCGTCTCATGTCAAAACACATCGGCTGAAGAGAAATAAAGCTTTTACAATAGTATTATGTTGTATATATTTAGTCCCAGAAAAAGCCTCATGAAACAGATGGATGTATAAGTTTGTTGCTGATTTCAAAGTTGAAGTGTAAAGATGATCCTGTTTGCCTTATCATTGTAGAACCAGTTGACTCATTTCTGTGATAAGACATTTTTACCAATTAGAATTCAGACTCAACACAAAACACAGTTAAGATCTACAGAGAGAAAAACAAAGAGGCAAAATCGTCTCATTGGTGAAGTTTTACATGAGATAAGAAAATGACTTTACATTATACAGAGCAAAGAGTTTAAAACAGTTACAATGAACCAGAAATCACATTTCATTGAAAGAATGTTACAATTTTCAATTACATCTCCATTAACAGTGTTTCTCATAAAGAGTCTTTAAACTTGTATTAGTCAGTAAAACAAACTGGATTCTTACCTGTGATGAACAAAGCTGCATTTGAGTTTAGGGAATGTGCAGCGTATCCAAAGTGAATAAGACAGACTCCAGCGTAGAGAGGTTTAGTGAAAGTGGTCTGTTCTCTGTGAGGAGGCTCATGGTACTTTCAGAGACGCTGTAAAGGACAAAACCCCTGCACTGTGGTCAGGTAAACCCGATTCTGGACGAGACCGGAACCTGAGACCTGGGACCGGACTGAGTTAAAAAAAAATGAAGGCACTGGTTTTGTTACAGTATACCCCAGGCCATTTATCATTGTCTCGAATCCAGATTCACTGGAAATTCCTGTCTCTTAATTTTCTGTATGAAATGCTATCGAGCCACACCCGCTCACTTCACTTCCCCAATACAACACCCGTCAGACTCTCTCTGCTCAGGACTGCTCATAGTCACTGAATCTGTCTGGATGATCAGTATAACTCTGGTGTCTTTCATATATGTTACTCTTCTTTTCCATCAGACAGAGACAGTCTGATGTTAACTGTGTTTGGGCCAGAATATTTCGATATATATTTAAGATCCTCTCTGGAGGCTGGCTCAGCGGTGACAGTAAACCAATACCAGACCAGGTTGACGTTGGTCAGGCCTCCTCCAGAGTCTGAGTTTTCCTGACGCTGACACAGCTCTGGTCACTTCCTCAAAGTATCTCCGGGGCCCTGTCTGAATCCTGGCTGGCTCTGTGCTCTGTGTGTCTGGACAGGTGAAGCGTAGAGCTGTAGGAAACTGGTTGTGGTCCGCGGCTGCAGGGATGTGTGTCCAGCAGAGGATCTCCTCTTCAGCCTCCAGTCATCTCCTGCCTGCAGTTGTCCTGAGCTCTTGGATCGGCTCAGTTGGGGTCCTCCTGCGGAGGGATCTGCTGCTCACTTCAGAGGGCGTCTTTCTCCAGGAGGAAAGGGCCATCTCATTCTGAAGCTGTCCCTGCTGTGCTGCTCTGCTGTCTGGGCAGAACGGCTGATTCGTGGCCTTCTGTTGGAGCGTATTCAGTCTGTCTCTTTTACCTGGTCCCAGCTCATGGAGCAGCAGGCGGCCCTCCTGCGCGGCCAGCTTGCCTGACCTCTACACAAGAACTCGGTCTTATGGCTCTCTCTGCTGAAGCCCGACACCTATGTTCGTGGCCCCTTGTGGCTGTGTCCACAGAGCAGACGGTAACATATGACCTGTGGTCACTGCCGACAGAAAAGCTTCTCACTTCATCAGTTGAGGCAAGATGTTTTCCTGAGCTTGATGTGACTGCGCCACCAGCTTGGTGTTCTAAACCGCAGCTGATAATGAGCTGGGCTTGGCTCTCACAGTACAGCCAGAAGCACAACTATCTGCATGCGACAGGACTGAAACAGCTTATCTGCTTCTCCTCGAGTGAAAATCACAGGACACATATCCTGAAAGGCCCGCGCTGCCCCAGCAGCGATCAGCACCCGCGGGCGCTCCCTCTTGCTCGCCCAGTCTTCTACAGCTGTCTACTAACTGCTACGAAAGGATGTTTTTGGGAGAAACAGTCTGGGATAAAAGTTCTGGCGA
>CM076396.1:539698-643279 GCA_038363315.1 Mugilogobius chulae
GCAGGTCTAAAGCGTGAACTAAAGCAGGTCTAAAAGCAAGTCTAAATAAAGCAGGTCTAAAAGCCAGGTCTAAAGCAGGTCTATGGTCTAAAGGTCTAAAGCAGGTCTAAAAGCCTAAAGCAGGTCTAAAGCAGGACTAAAAGCAGGTCTAAAGCAGGTCTAAAGCAGGTCTAAAGCTCTAAAGCAGGACTAAAGTCTAGGTCTAAGGCTAAAGCCGGTCTAAAGCCGGGCTAAAGCAGGTCTAAAGCAGGTCTGAAGTACCTGTTCCGTGTGTAAAGTCTTCTCCACCAGGTGAGGGACCATGGCGTAGTGCTCGGGCATCCAGGGCAGAGACACGTTCTTAAACTCCATGTCTTTGGTCTGGAACATGTTCTTCACTCCTGGAACACACATCAGCTTGAGTCTGAATCTGGTTCACTTAAACACATATTGTAACATGCTTAGTTCTGATTGGTTAAATGACCAAGCTGACTGACAGGAAAAACAAACGTCTGACTGAACAGACAGCTGCGTTAAGTCAAAGTGAATAATAATGTGTCAGTTTCAGAAGTGTCGTCACAAAGTGTTCATGCTCAGCTACATTGTTTAAATGACTGTACAAAGTAAAAACAAATAAAAGAAACTCTCACCTGCTACGTCCAGGTCCACTTTAAAGTTGATGAAGTGCGTGTGGATGTTTCCAGCACGTTCCGAGCCACTTGGTGACCGTGTTTCTGATTGCCTGACACGAGGAAAGATGAGGAGATATATCCTGTGGCGTGAACCTTGGCCTCTACAGCTCCGGTCTGGTAGAAAATGAAGTCCCACATGTAGTCATAGTTCCCGATGGCGGTGATGGTCCTGAAGACCAGCGCGGAGTTCGCCATTCCACCGTAACTGTTGTGGAAGAAGTCAGCAAAGTGTCTGCGCAGCGGCTGACCCAGGTACAGCTCAAAGATGCAGATCGAGTTCCGAAAGCGCATGGGCTTAGGCACATCGATGTATCTGTACGTGTCCACGTACGTAGCCTCGTAGGGACAGTCCACTCCACGCACAAGCTCGTGCGCAAAGCGACCGATTCCAATGCTGGAGTCCAGAAACTTGGTCATGCCCATCCCCGGAGTCACTGAGCCGTACACGGACATGGCCTCCTGCACACTCAGCTCATACAAGATACGCTCTTTTCGGAAGCGCACATCGAACACGCGCATGCCCGTGAGCGAACTCAGGCCGAAGGCAAAGCTCCAGTCCAAGTACAGAACTTGGTTGTGGCTGACACTGTAGCGCGCGCCCTCAGGCTCACGAGCTGTGGTCCGAGCTGCAGGGGGCGTGTCCGGGGCTTCAGAGAGCCGTAGTCCTCCCACGGTGTCTTCTCAATCTTCTTTACAGTGCCTGCGCTGTACGCGTCCCGCAGCTCCTCCACGGACATGAAGTACTGTCCGTTATACAGCACTCGCTCCACGCGCCACTGTGATGAGTTTGTGCTCACGTGGTTCACGAGCACCTCAAAGCCCACGGGCTGGATGTACAAACCGCTCAGGTCCCGGAAAAATGAAATCCAAGTCTTCCGCTCTCCGGCTCGGATGCCCCGGGGCATTTGTTCAAACGCATTCAGCTTCTTTTGTGCATCCACCCCGAAGCTCTCGTGCATAAGCGTGGACAGAGGCAGAAACACATTTACCTCGAGGAACTGAAACATGAGCATATACTCTCCAATAGTGACAGTGCGCGCGCTCAGCGGCAGCTCTGTGCCGTAGCGCGTACGCGTCACGTCCCGGTGTGAGTTCGGATTAGGCAGAGGACCCACAAGATACTCTTTGATGAAACCCCTGGCTCCATAGAAGACCACTACTGTGGCCTCTCTGCGTGGCGCGGGGCCCTGCGCGTCCAGATACTTTAAAACCTCAGACTTTGTTGGCACGTGGAGATCAATGAGAAAGAGAAAGTTCTCGTCTGGTCTCGTGCTCTGGCGCGTGGAAATATCCAAGTCTTTCTGTTGGAGCATATACTGCTGTACCTGCAGGTACTCGTCCTGGGTCAGGTCTGCAAACACACGGCTGCGCTCGTCATGTTTACCCACTGGTGCGTGCTTGCTCCGGGATGCGCACTGGGGCGTCCTGCGTGAATACGCAATCAAAATGGCCACATTCAGAAGAATCGAAAAAACAAAAAAAAGTCCCAGGACCCATTTGAGAAGCGAGTGCATGTTTGCAGCAGCAGAAGTTGTCTCAGGACTAAGCTCAGTGCGTGTGGAGCCACAGAAGTGAACCGCTCAGCTCTGACATCCTCCCACCGCGCCGCGCGCCTTTTACGCACGGACCAAACAGGCCCAGCCCCGAGGAAGCGCGTGACACCACTCCAGATGTGCGTGCGCGTGACTGCATGATCTGATGTAACACGAGGTGAGGGTCCCGCGCGCACTGCAGCAGCAGCACACGGCTCTGGTTCAAACACGGACACCGGGGTTAACGGAGAAACTACACTGTACAAAACACAAGACTTAAATGAACTGAAATGTTTGAGTGGATGACCCGAGTCAAGACTGAACGTGGACCAGAGTCAAGACTAAACCTGGACCAGAGTCAGGACTAAACGTGGACCAGAGTCAGGACTAAACGTGGACCAGAGTCAGGACTAAACGTGGACCAGAGTCAGGACTAAACGTGGACCAGAGTCAGGACTAAACATGGACCAGAGTCAGGACTAAACATGGACCAGAGTCAGACTAAACATGGACCAGAGTCAGACTAAACATGGACCAGAGTCAAGACTAAACCTGGACCAGAGTCAGGACTAAACGTGGACCAGAGTCAGGACTAAACATGGACCAGAGTCAGGACTAAACATGGACCAGAGTCAAGACTAAACATGGACCAGAGTCAGGACTAAACATGGACCAGAGTCAGGACTAAACATGGACCAGAGTCAGGACTAAACATGGACCAGAGTCAGGACTAAACGTGGACCAGAGTCAGGACTAAACATGGACCAGAGTCAGGAGCTAAACATGGACCAGAGTCAGGACTAAACATGGACCAGAGTCAGGACTAAACGTGGACCAGAGTCAGACTAAACATGGACCAGAGTCAGGACTAAACATGGACCAGAGTCAGGACTAAACGTGGACCAGAGTCAAGACTAAACCTGGACCAGAGTCAGGACTAAACATGGACCAGAGTCAGGACTAAACGTGGACCAGAGTCAAGACTAAACCTGGACCAGAGTCAGGACTAAACGTGGACCAGAGTCAGGACTAAACGTGGACCAGAGTCAGGACTAAACATGGACCAGAGTCAAGACTAAACATGGACCAGAGTCAGGACTAAACATGGACCAGAGTCAGGACTAAACATGGACCAGAGTCAAGACTAAACATGGACCAGAGTCAGGACTAAACGTGGACAAGAGTCAGGACTAAACATGGACCAGAGTCAGGACTAAACATGGACCAGAGTCAGGACTAAACGTGGACCAGAGTCAGGACTAAACATGGACCAGAGTCAGGAGTAAACACGGACCAGAGTCAGGAGTAAACACGGACCAGAGTCAGGACTAAACATGGACCAGAGTCAGACTAAACACGGACCAGAGTCAGGACTAAATATGGACCAGAGTCAGGACTAAACATGGACCAGAGTCAGGACTAAACATGGACCAGAGTTAGGACTAAACATGGACCAGAGTCAGGACTAAACATGGACCAGAGTCAGGACTAAACCTGGACCAGAGTCAGGACTAAACGTGGACCAGAGTCAGGACTAAACATGGACCAGTGGACCAGAGTCAGGACTAAACATGGACCAGAGTCAGGACTAAACATGGACCAGAGTCAGGACTAAACATGGACCAGAGTCAGGACTAAACATGGACCAGAGTCAGGACTAAACATGGACCAGAGTCAGGACTAAACACGGACCAGAGTCAGGACTAAACGAGGACCAGAGTCAGGACTAAACGTGGACCAGAGTCAGGACTAAACATGGACCAGAGTCAGGACTAAACGTGGACCAGAGTCAAGACTAAACATGGACCAGAGTCAGGACTAAACACGGACCAGAGTCAGGACTAAACACGGACCAGAGTCAAGACTAAACACGGACCAGAGTCAGGACTAAACACGGACCAGAGTCAGGACTAAACATGGACCAGAGTCAGGACTAAACATGGACCAGAGTCAGGACTAAACGTGGAGCAGAGTCAGGACTAAACATGGACCAGAGTCAGGACTAAACATGGACCAGAGTCAGGACTAAACGTGGAGCAGAGTCAAGACTAAACATGGACCAGAGTCAGGACTAAACATGGACCAGAGTCAGGACTAAACATGGACCAGAGTCAGGACTAAACGTGGACCAGAGTCAGGACTAAACGTGGACCAGAGTCAGGACTAAACATGGACCAGAGTCAGGACTAAGACATGACAAACACATACAAATAAAAGAATGTCTGGTCTGACACATTGATGTTTCCTGATGAAGTCAGTCTGGTTTGAGGGTCACATGTCTTTAGTTGATCCAATCATTGATCTCGTTGATTGAATCACTCTGACACAGTGAACGATAAAAAGACTTTGCTCTGCCTTGTTCTTACAAAAGTGTTTTCAGTGATTCAATCAGTGGAGTCATTCTCAGGCTGGTGTTAAAGAGCAGACTAAACTACTCTCATTCAGTTGAAGACATTATGACTATAGTTCAGATTTGATGGAAGATTCACCCAGTTTGGTCTTTATTAAAGCATTTATTAGTGTATTTTGTCCAGCAACTTTTAAGAAGTCAGGTAGTGAGAGAGAAGAGCAAATGAAGTGATGGAAGTGGAGGTGATGCAGTGGAGTTGTGTATGAATGTAAGAGTATAGAATGTGTAAAGGAGAGAAGTTGTGCCTTTGGAGAGATTGTTTTGGGGTAAAATGTGCCATTTATTATTCAAGTAAAATAAGTTGTTTTAATCTCAGAAACAGAGGATTTATACAAGTTAAACAAATTCAGTATGCCTTTTCCACTTACATTTAAAGTTAAAGTTCTTTTATAAACAGTTAACATTAAAGAATAAACATAGTCGATCACAACATGAACATGCTCAGGACTAAATGCCAAAGCCCAGTTCTGTTGAATCCTAATCTTTCTATCTGATTTATATTGCTTTAGTGATAAATAGACACAATTAAAAAAAAAAAAAAAATCATATATTTTTAAGGATTAAATGAATGGGGTGCTTAACCCAGGTTCTTTGGCACAAATCACCCCAACCCCACCTTTTTTTGAAAAGTGCATCATCTGTCACATTTGAGCTAACATCATGTGTATAGAATCCAAATGTCTCTCACCAAAGCATTGACACATGTGATAGATTACAAACCTGCCGACAACTGACTGGACACAACAACCAAAAAACCTTCATCATAGAAATGTTACTTTGAAGGGCAAAAAGTATTTTTTTTCTACTTAATTGCCTGGATTTCTCCTGCAGTTAGCCTCCCATCTTTACAAGATGTGTTCAAGAATGTGAGGTCACATGACCAGTTTCTTCTATGGCTCTTCAGAAACAGGAGGTGGCACAAATCCCCCCTTTCCCCTATTGTCATTGTCATTCGCTTTGCCATTACTCTCTACTGAGCATGCTCCAGGCAAAAAGAGCCGCTCTCCATCTGCTTAGCTGAGGAAACTCCTTTGAATAAAACAACAAAACAGAACGAGAGCAGCTGTTTGGATCAGGTCTGAACCGGTCTGACAGACGTCTGTGTTTTTCACCTGAATGTCACTTTTAAGGGTCGTAGGTCGAGTTTCATTCACAAATGTAGATTGTGAGTTGCTCTGAGTATGAATTGTGCTATACAAATAAATTTGCCTTTGCCTTGCCTTGGATTTAGCAGCAGAACTTTTGTTTTCTCACAGATAAACTCTTGTAGTTACTGACAAAAGCCTTAGCTTGACTTGTTTCCACTGTTTGTGTTTATTGAGCAGCTCTTTCTGCAGAGTAGACGTGCGTGCATCAACCATGTTGAGAAACAAATAATCCCGCTGTAATCATACTAATAAGTATCATAATCACCATTATCTTCATTATCAGTGTCGGGAAAGTTATAATACATTATATATGACCCGTTACAGGAAGAAACATGTAATACATTTGTATTACAACATTACTTTCTCAAAAATGTAACACTGTGAGTTACTTTGAGTTGATCACACTTTTGTTAAGACCTTGTACAACACTAATCCTGTTACATTTACACTGGATGGAAATGTGATGTCACAACACATTTTACTCAAAATATGAGATTCCCCTAAACCAGAGGTGAGAAATCTTTTTTCATAAGGGCTGTGTTTGAATCCAGACAAGTGGCGTAGGGCTAGACTGTAATCATGGGTGTAACACATTGTCATTAGCCTACTGCAACAAAAATTAAATATATAAAAATGTAAATGGACTAATGTATTATTTTGTGTAATTATTCTGAAATGAACTAAGACCACAATTTAATAAATAAAGATTACCACTTATTTTCAAAAATGTTTCGGGGGCCTGATTAAAAAAGGTCGAGGGCCACATCTGGCCCCTAGGCCGTGGTTTGCTGATGCCTGCCCTAAGCCAACAGTCCGAAGTATTTAGAGTACAGTATTTTTTGGTCCTGAAGTGTTGCTTTCAGTAAAATATAAAAGCAATTCCTTTATATGATTGTAACTAGTGATACTGTATATCGTCAACACTTTCATAAGTAATGAGTTACTGCAAAGAGTCAAATATTACAGCAACTAGTTACTCCAATTATCACATCACCATTATCATCTTTACTCTCTTGTTTGTTTGTTTGTGTTGTTGTTTTTGTTGTTGTTGTTGTTTGTTTGTGTTGTTGTTTGTGTTGTTGTTGTTTGTGTTGTTGTTGTTTTTTGTGTTGTTGTTGTTTGTGTTGTTGTTGTTTATTTGTGTTGTTGTTGTTTGTGTTGTGTTGTTGGGTTGTGTTGTTGTTGTTTGTGTTGTTGTTTGTGTTGTTGTTTGTGTTGTTGTTGTTTTTGTGTTTGTTGTTTTTTGTGTTGTTGTTGGTTTGTGTTGTTGGTGGTTTTGTTGTTGTTTGTGTTGTTGTTTGTCTGTGTTGTTGTTGTTTATGTGTGTTGTTTGCTTGTGTTGTTGTTGTTTGTGTTGTTGTTGTTTGTGTTGTTGTTGGTTTGTGTTTTGTTGGTTTGTGTTGTTGTTTGTGTTGTTGTTTGTGTTGTTTGTTGTTGTTTGTGTTGTTGTTGTTGTTGGTTTGTGTTGTTTGTTTGTGTTGTTGTTTGTGTTGTTTGTTGTTGTTGTTGTAAAACACAAGTGTGGATGGAGAAGTGTGACCCAGACTAATCACATACAGCTACAGTTTTACTCAAACACAATCAGTCTAACCAGCATCACCGTCTTGTTCTTGTGGTTTCTCCATCTTGGTTAAACCTCCACATCTCTTCATCCGGTGCAGCTGCAGACAAACCTTCCAGCTGCTCTCTGATTGGGTCTTCAAGCGTGTCAGGTCAAACAGAGGTCACACATAGGCTCACATAAGACCGCTGTGGTTGACAAGTTACAGGCAAACTACAAAAAGTACAGTTTGATTTTGTTCCAAGAAATCAGTTGCATAGTCTTCAGACATGAAACTAAATCTAGACAAAAACCGGAACATATCCAAAAGAATAGTCATTTAAAATAAAACATAATAATCAATTATAAACAATTATAAAAAACAGATTGTGTCAAATGATGTACGAATAAAAAATAATAATAATAATATCTTCACTGCAAAAACTATAAATCTATCTAGTTATAAGAGAATTTCTTGTGAAGAGATTCATACTGTCTTCTTGTCTTAAGTTTCCAAAATTGTTTTTCTTTTTGTCAGACAGGAGTGCTTCTTTACCTGCTTTACATGTTTCAGCTACTTCCTGTAGCCTTCCTCAGAAGCGTCACTGGTTGGTATGGTGACGTGTCCTTGTAGGCTGCTTACACGGTTTTGCCAGACAATAGAGGGAACTTGCGCTCCCTACTGTCTGGCGTCCTAAAATCAGCCATATCAGATCATTGCAAGAGACAGAACCACATCATGGACTGGAAGAAAGCCAGGGTCATCCGTGCTGAAAGTAAGAAATACCACCGCTGGATCAGGGAGGCCATCGAGATCCGCAAACGAGGAACTAGCAGCATGAATCTGATGAGGGAGCTTACACCTTATCACAACATGGGATTCAGTCCTGGAGAAGACGCCAGACAGTAGGGGGGCGCAAGTTCCCTCTATTGTCTGGCAAAACCGTGTAAGCAGCCTACAAGACACGTCACCATACCAACCAGTGACGCTTCTGAGGAAGGCTACAGGAAGTAGCTGAAACATGTAAAGCAGGTAAAAGAAACACTCCTGTCTGACAAAAAGAAAAACACTTTTGGAAATATAAGAGAATTTGGCTTAAAATAAGAAAAAAAAAATGCCAATGGGGTAGGAACAGTTTTCTTAAACCAATGGCAAAAAATTGGCTTGAAATAAGAAGCAATGTCTTAAAAACACTCTAAACACTTTGAAACAAGGAAAATAATCAGTGTCTCTACAATAAATCGAGGTTAAGTGAGTCTAAATCAAGCAACTTTAAATTGTCTTGAAATTCATTTTTTGCAGTGCTGGAGGCTACCCCAATGTACGGGCTTACGGGGCCCAGGAGCGCGAAGGGCCCATGCATATAGATGTTTATTTATTCTTTTTAATACAGTTGAAGACCCACACGCTGATGAAATAGGCCTCTGCCGTTTCTCAAACTTGTCGCAAGTCACTTTCAAACGTACCGCTCCAGCACTGCTCTCATCTCTATAGACACTGCGGAGCGTTTCATTCATTGTCCCGGGACACAGGAGATGTAAAAGTGATACTTAACATGAGTCCGGACGTTTGTGAAGTGTGTGTTGTCTCAGAGCCTCTAGTGACTGACTGCTGAGTAAAGACTGTGTGCACCTAACATTAACAACATAAAATTAATATTCAAATTCCAGTCTAATATATAAAGGCTAAAATATAGACTATTTTTGATCTATATGTAGCCTGTAAAAATAAAGAGCCTATAAGAGCCTTTATTCTTAACTGCTGAAAATAGGAGCTGTCGTAACAACAACTCAAATTCATGACACATCCCAAAGAGTCAAATACTGACTCAGAACCACAATACCTATGTCATATGTCATTTTATAGGTTTCCATGGTAACAGAGAAGTCAGCCTAAATTCTGAAAACTATTTGTTTTACGTAACGCAGTTAAGATAGGCACAGGTGTAATTGTTTCACATTTAGCTGTATTTTATTTAAGAAGATATTCACTTTTTAAAGTGGTGTGTTGCACCAGAAGTGAAACAGAATGAGAGAGGGAGCAGCCGCGAAATGAGAGAAAGGTCGCCAGAGGAAAGTGCAAAGAAAAAAAAAAGAGCTTCTTTAACTACCGCTGGTTACACATGGGCTAATACCGTGATTACTCTTTACATTTGTGAGACATTTGTGTTGTAAATTGAAACATTAGAGCTGCTGAGACATTTCTTTTTACCGTCCAGAGCCGGACTACACAAGGGCCCCGTATCTGTGTTTGGCCCCGCCTTCTGAGCCTGAGAGTTTTTCGATTTTGTCATTCCAGTCATCCTGCCTGTTGGTTTCAGCCTCTGGTTTGAGCTGTACATAAACCCTGATTGACCAATCCTACACTCTTAAACGTGATGGACCCTCGACTTTGTTCTTGAGACATGGCAGGATCACAACCCTGGTGCTGCTCAAGACTGACAAAAGCAGAAACAGATTGTGGCATTTCGAGGGTTCGGTCACCTCTTTTTAACATTAGCTTTTTGTGAATTATAAAGTGTCCAACAACGCCACTCCTTTTTAAAAGGAGAAAAACACAATTAGCTCAAGGCACACAGGTTCGTCATTTGAGAAAGAAAGGCATGGTCCATTGTAGAAAAATATATGAACATTTATTTAGATGCAATAAGTTAGAATAAATAGTTGGTTCCATCAAGTTGAAGACCTTGTTAAAAGAGTCTGTTAATTACATGTTGCTCCAAACAGGTGTGATTCAGACAAAAAGGCAGAAGGACAGAAATGTAAAGGCAAGGCCACAGAGTCCCAGCGCCAGCACTGGCTCCACCTCAGCTCTCATCTAGGAAATTAAACTATATTCAGAAAACATGGCCTAAAGCTGACAGTAGTTTGTCTTGCATTTAGACCTACCATGGCTAGGTGCAGGACACAACACAGCAGGGCATGTGGCACTCCCACACATGCACTGGTGCAGACATGGTCAGAGACTCCACCAACTCAGACTTGCCCCAGCCCAGAGCTGCTGCCACACTGCTGGGCTAAATATAATTAAACACTGGTTACAATTAAAATACAAATGAGCTCCATGCTATATCAAAAACAGACACTGTACCTGGGAAAAATGGAGGCCACAGCCACACAGGGGCCAAGGGTGTGTAAGGCCAGAGGCAGAGGAAGTGGAAACTGCCTCCTTTTATAGCCAGTGACCCCTGGAGGCGTGGACCTCTAACTACATCAAACCTCACTTTATCACAAGATCATTCTCAGCACAGAGCGCAACATGAAAGACTCTGGGAACAGTTTGGACAACAAATACATGTTCTGTATCTCATAAGCTCTCAGACGATCTTTATTTTGCGTCAATAGGACAAGTATTGGCTGAACTACGAACACAAACAGCTGATGATTTGTCCCGTGAACTGGATTGCCTGTCCTGCTTTTCAACCAGGGCTGTATCAAGGTTTCATCAGCACACAAACTGTAATTTTAACAACAAAGGATAAACTACTAATTAACTTATTCATGTCATAATAAAGATTTTGTGTATTTTCATAAGAAATCCTGTCTCTAGTCTCATATTCAGCCAGATTAATGATTAATTGATTAATTAGAATTTATTTTGGCGACACCTCCCTCGGTTACAGATGCATGTTCTTTTTCTAAAGATGACCAAGATTCAAAAGTTCAAATTAATCTAAAGTTTATTCCCTAACAAAAGTGAGCTTATGCCTCTGTCCAGGAGCCAACGGGGGTCAGTGAACTATTGACAGTCACTTTTGGTTTGGGGGTTGCTCTATTGTTTGGTTGTGTTATTGGACTTGAAAATGTGTAAACGCCACAAGAGTTGGCCTGAGGATTAGAAATGGATGTAGGGTTCATATGACACAGGCGGATCTCAATAAGAAAATTATTCTATCCCCCAAAACTCTGAAAACTTATGCCAGGCGTGTCCCTGGACCCACAGAGATACACAACATGAACATGCAAATGATGTTTGTACGGATCCTTCCAGTTCCACAGGTTTCATCTTGCTGCTGTGGACCAACGTCTCCATCTCTGTGGACCAACACCTTTTTAGTCCTCTTTATCAGGAATGTCTCCATCCCCCCACTCCGGTCACATAAACACAGATCATCCTCCCAAAAGTTCCTTCTACTCCCATGCATGATGTCAACGTGAGTCTGAACCTCATGGGCCTGTGCAGGTCAAATGAAGTTCAAGACGTATTTAATAGAACAAATTCAATCACACAGTATTCCATTATTGTTTATAAGAAACTGTATTTAAAACTCTTCAAATGAATTCATTTCGTTTTACTCTTCACTTTGTATGTGGGTGCGTCCCAACAGGGTTTTGAAGACAACCAAACACTTCTCAGACAAAACTTCAGCAGTGTTATTGATGAAGACCATTTAAAATAAGCTTTAACACTCATAAAGTTGGTTGTGAATAATATGTGTCCTTTAATGTGTCATCCAGACTATTCCAAAGACTCACTCCTCTCACTGAGCTACAGCTGCTGACCTTATGTTTCCAATAGAAACCACTTCCTCCTAGAGTCCATGAAGTGTCTCTGAGTTTGAATCTCTCCTGGAGACAGTCAGAGCTTGTACATCACTATGACTGTATTTAATCTACAAGAATCATGTACTTTTAACACATTTAATGTGATGAACTGTGACTTTTTTGGGGCAAAATAATCAACACAATTTACAGTTTGGATGGATTTCTTTTGCAGTATAGAGACACGTTTATAGGTGTTTTGTAAGTATATTTCCAAACCATATTTTAAGTGGAAAAATAAGAGAATTAGTGACTTTTGGCTAACAAAGGTTTTAACTTTACAGATGTGGCATATTGGGTCGATGGCACTATTTTAAATTAGCCATTTCTTCTCTGTAAATTGAATTAAATGTGGATAAACTGAAAACCAACAACGCCACCCTGGACCAGCCAGGGAAAATAAAATAAAAGATAAGAAGGCTCACAGGTTCGTTCAAAGAAGAGGCATGTTCCATAATTTACTGAAGATTTATTGTGTATATTAGCTTGACCTTATGTTCATGTTTCAACATTTAGTTTGTAAGTTCACATCAATAAAATAGTCCATTTCATAAATTGTCCCCATTGAATATTGTCCAGGGCACGTGTCCCAGTCTGCCCTCCAGGACCACGCTTCTTCTTAGACACATTTTAGAAACAGTCAGTCTTAGTCTTACAAGCAAGGAAACAAAAAGGTGAGCTCAAAAAGGCAAGATGGCAATGATTCCCTCGGGTTCCTGCTAGCTTTGGTCACCTGTAAAGTAAGTTTGGGTTAGGCTAATACATCAAAAATAACTCAAAGACCGCTAACAGCTAAACGTACCCTCTCAGACGATAGAGCAGCGCCCAGTCAGTAGGCCGATATAGCGCCTGTTTGGTCGCGGTCCAGCCCTCACCTGGACCCGACTCAGACACACACGCGCCGAGGAGCGAGGCTGCTAGCTGCTTCCCAGGGAGCACAACATGCGGAGGCGCTTGACACGGGGCTCATGTGCCCTATACCACACCGCGGAGCTAGGGAGAGTCTGTGTTACGCTGGATGTACACAGACTGCGAGTTCGGTGCGGGTCGGGCCTCGTGCGGGTCCCGCAGAACTTAGAAAGTGCTTAAAACCAATGCGCCCATGTACACGGACCTCCGAGGCGTGCGGATGCGAGTGCGGGAGCCGCGCGGGTCAGCGGAAAGAATCCGCATGAAGTCTATTTTTCCCGGACACCGCAGCGGTCTGGTGCGGCTTTTAATTCATTATACGAGCGTTCTCGCGGGAATCTACGTGACTCCGCGTGGCTTTGGACGAAACCGGACCACAGTTGACAGCATCTGGTGTAACAGGCCACTTTGGAAGAAACCCACACGTGTCCGGACCCGCACTCGCAGTCTGTGTACATCCAGCGTTAGTCCCCCAATAACAATCTTAATTTAAAAACATCACGTAACGCACCGCACCTGGCATTTTAGCGGAGGGAGGCGCAGAGAAGCCGACCGGAAGGCTGCAGTTTGTGGGTCAGAGGTCAAACGCTAGGATGGAGCAGCTTTTATAGCCCTTACGCCCCTAGAGGTCGCCACGCAAACCCCATACTACTGCACATATTAACCTATAATCAGTCAATGGTTTATAAATGAATTAATAACGACTCTTAGATTTTAACTAATTATTACTCTTCACTCGCTCATTTTCAAATGATAGATTCTGATGTGACGAGGAGACACAGTCACACTAAATAGAAAGAGGTTCAATTATTTCCTGTGCAAAACTGCAGAGCTGATAAGCCCCGCCTCTTTACAGTAAGATTTGAAAGTAACAAGCAGCAGATTTAAAAGGTTTAATTTTTATTGTTGTAAAGTGTCTCTGTGACTGTTTTGAACCACACATGCTTCACTATGAATTTGAATATTTTGAATAATCACAAGTAAATACAGACAAGTGGAGGGGGCATAGACATTAAATTAGTAGAGGAGAAATCAGCAGCTGTGCTCTGTTGCTACAACACAAACAGTTCAACGCCATATTCCTCCTGTAGAGGTGACGACGCAAAGCAATTAAACAACAAACAATAGCGCAGAAAGTATGCAGGCCATTTTAATTGGAAAACGAAATTACAAAAACAAGTGTTACTTAACAGCAAAAACCAGCGATGAAGCAAGAACAGGAACCTGAATTTGATTGTATTTTATGACATGCCATTGAGTATCTGAAGGATGTATGAGATAAAAAATCTTCTCAAACTACTAAACTACTTCTTAGACCTGGGGGAAATACAAAGCTCTACTCATCGAGTTGGTCGGGATGTGAAAATACAGGATTACCGCATTCCTTTAGCCTCACAGCAGAGAAGTGGAAAGCTACTAACTGTATTGTTTGGTGTTATTTATGTCATTTGTCTGCTTTTCTCACTAGTAACATGTAAAAGAGACGTTTGTGTCACTAGAGCTTAAAAGATGCACAAGTTCATTAGCCGTTAGCAGTTTTATACACAAATTTTATCTAAAATAAAATACTAAAAGGTTTGTAAACTCCACAACAATTTGTAACAAGGCTCTGACTTTGACCTCTGCTAAATGTGGTCGTAGGTTTGTACCAGCGACACTCTGGATCTTTATAACTTGCGTTTTTTGCGGGCTAATGCTAACGGCTATAAGGAAAATAAACAGTAGAACGCTCCGGACTAGCTTAAATCTTACCGGACTAGCTCAGATGCTAAGTGTTTGACAGCATCAGAGTCGGACGTGCGTCTACTAGTTATACAGTATGTCTATGGGAGGGGGTAGGTGGTAGGTGAGGACAGGGCTTTTCTGAGCTGCAGGATTATACAAGACTACTCAAACATGAAGGAATGTTCCTAATAAAACTTTGAGTAAATTAATGATTCAAAAAATAGATTTGACACATGATATGTCTCCTCTAAGACTGCGCTCTGCCTCACAGCCTGACCCGTGTGTGGAGTTAGCATGTTCCTCCCCGTGTCTGGGTGAGTTTCCTCCAGGCGCTCCGGTTTCTCCACCAACCAATAACATGCAGGTTAGAGAATGATCGTCAGAGGCTCCAGGTGTTCAGGTGAATGTTTGTGTAAATGTGCTGGAGAAATCAATCGTTCAAATGAAAAATCTGATTTCTGCTCTTGTTTTTACACTTTGGCATTTTTCTGACAGTCCTTGTGATTCACTGGGACTTTAGGTCTGACACATTGATGTTTCCTGATAAAGTCAGTCATGTCTTTAGTTGATCCAATCATTGATCTCGTTGATTGAATCACTCTGACACAAGCCTCATTCTTACAAAACAGTTTGGAGTGATTCAATCAGTGGAGTCAGACAATAACTCAGTCTGGTGTTAAAGAGCAGACTACACTACACTCAGTCAGATGAAGACAACATGGAGTCTGTTTTTTTAAAGCATTTAGAACTATAATTTGTCCAGCAACTTGACATAAGTAGTTGTACTGTTACTAATAGCAACCATAATGTAAACAAGGACAGAATCCACAATTATGATTTAATAAATAAAAACTAAAAAGCTGCAACTATGATAACGTTGTTTATCGATTAGTTGGGTGATTATTCTTTAGATTAATCAATTAGCTTTTAGAACACAAAAGTCACGTGAGTACAAGATTTTTACTCATTTTGAAGCCTAAAATTAAACAAGACCATGCCTTTGTATTTGACTGAACTCATATTTTTACAGATTTGCCAATGTTTTTTCTAAAAATAGAGAAAAGCATTTCTCATTTGAAAACAGCAAAAAAAAAAATAGTACTTTAAATGAAATAATCACATAAATATCTTGTTCTTGTGGAATTTCATTGTAGAATTTGCAGAAACACTCAACTTTAGTCACATTTCCTTAAATCTCGATTACATTTGTGTAGTAACCAGTAACACTTATTAAGAGTGTGTTTTTTCTGGTTAAAGGAGCACATTTACACAGTTTCTGTGTCTTTGCTGCCCAATAGCACACTTCACAGTTGACGTCACACGCAAGTGCTGCTGGGAGCAAAAGTTTGTACTGCGTTTAGTACATGGATCTATTATATGATCTGGATACGGTATTGCTAGCTTGCAGCCGTTGTAAATCAGCCCCAGTGGCCGCTCCATTGGTACTGCAGCGGGAAAATGCCTCTACAGGCTAGAAAGGATTTTTTCCCTAGAGCGCAATGCAAACACAAACCGCCGTGTTCACCAGAAACAGCATCTACAGCTTTAAGAACTGACGGACTTTGCGGCGATTCTTACCTAGATTCACATCATAAACTTTTTTCCGGTTCAAAAGGTTTTAGTTTCGTATACAACGGCTTTTTAAGCTTTAGCTTCGGCTACCGCTGCTAACACTGTAACTGCCGCTCTGATTGGTCAGAACGGTCACGTGTGAGCTTTCGGCTTCTTTCGGATTCACTCGGCTCGAGCTCGGCCCGCTCCTCGCGGGGGGAGTTACGGGGGAACACAACTGCGCATGTTCCATAGCCTGTAGCAAAAGGCTAAAGCTAACGGCCAATATGGCCATGAACACCAGTGAGCAAAAGCCATTGACGCACAGCGCCCGCCATCTTTGATCAGCCGGGCTTGGTTTAGTACTGCAGCACTGTTTTTTAATATTATAGTTTCAATTTTTAAGTACATACTTGCAGTAGATTGTTTGCGTAGCTTTGTCTACAGTTTTGACAGTTTGGTTGGGACATTCTGTTGCACTGCTGCTTCTTCCAGAGCTCACAGTCTGTTAGCGTTGCTAGTTCTGGTTGGTCAGCCTCGGATCTAGAGTCTTTCACCGTCAAAGTGCAGCCAACAAATGTACGTGTTGTTAGTTATCCTGTCCTCATAAATACTGCCGTAGTCTTGCTTTCTCCGTCTTTACCTTGGCCTGTTGTGTCATGTTGTCGCTGATCTTCCGGGTTTTGGAAACGGGATAAAACTGTTCCTTCTGGCAGATACTCAGGATATCTCTAATCCCAGTTACGTAGTCTCCAACAGCAGTGTTTTGTGCCTCCTCGTTTCATCATGATTTGGTTGTTAATTGTGAAAATACCTTCGTTTTCGAACCACCTTTACACATGCAAGTACGCCGCGCTCGCGTTTGTTTGTCCGAAAATTGCACCCACAATGCTTTGCGGCGTGACGTAACAATCTATTTTTAGTAACTGTGCAAAGCGCTATTGGAGTCATAAAACTTACATGTGGGAGAAACTGTTATAAACTTGTGTTACCAAATGAGTTGCTGATAAATTCAATATTAATAAATTCACTTTCCCATATGGAACAGATTTATGAAAATTATATAAGACTTGTATCTATTCTTAAAGAATTCTGTGTTGTTTATAAATGTGTAAAAAACATCAGGACTAGACTTGCTCTGCAGAGAAGAACCTCACTGCAGTTTCACATCTGATGTTTAAAATGTTGAATTCTCCTCAGTGTTTGTCACTTCAGCAGAAATGATGCCGTTTGTTGATTAGGCTCATTCAGATTCTGATTTGATTTTGCTCACATGGTTTATGTCGTCCTAAACCAGGGGTCGGCAACCTTTTATGTTCAAAGAGTTTATATAAGCTTTGTCAACCTATCAAAGTAATAAGTTGGATACAAATGCAAAATGAGCTTTCATGATTACCATATTACCGTACAACTCGGGAGTGTATACAAGCCAAAGGAGAAAGGAGACAAAAACGTGTATAGGTCGCACCGGACAACAAGTGGCACTATTTTGCGGGTAATTATTACATAAATCGACAGCATGAACAGACGCGGGGCGTGTTTATAATCCCGCTCCTGCTCGAGCCTTTTTGACACGAAGGCCAAATACCGCTGACATGAAGCAAAACTACAAGATACAGATCAAAACATGACTAAACTCTGCATAAATCAGCTTTATATTATCACTCAATCATGTGTCCATTGGCATTCAATAAGCGATGTGACTGAAGCGCTTACCTGAGACAAAGTTCCACACATCTCTTTCCGCCAAATCCAGCTGACTTTGCCCAAACTCCGTGTGTTATTTCCGTGCCTTCGTGCATAAAAAAACAGTCATTCCTCGGAAAAGTTTTCCCCTGCTCTGCTTCTGTTGATCTGCGAGTCCTCGATCGTCTGTGAACGGCTTTGAAAGCTTTATCATCTCCCAGGTTGAAACAAAACGTCCGCATTTGCAATGAAAGCAAATGATTCGGTCCAAAAACTGTTGAATCATGTGTTCTATCGTTCTGTTTCCCTTTTGGATCCATGGCCCTGACGCACCTGCCGTTTGTTTACAACAGCACGTGGAGCTGAAAGAAACACGTGTCGCTCGGCTATGACGTAATTCTTCGTTGACAGAAATGTAGAAATTAAATATTTATTCTGCACATTTTTATAGCATTAGAAAACTTTAACTTAAACTGTTTGACATAATTTACCTCCTACAAAAATTCTATTAAATCAAAAAATATTTTCACACAATATTCCACTTTCATATTTTTTGAACGACCTCCAAGGAGCCACTAGGGGAGCGCCAAAGAGCCGCATGCAGCTCCAGAGCCGCAGGTTGCCGACCCCTGTCCTAAACTGTCACATGATCAAGTTTTGGATTCAAATAAAACATGCTTCAAATCCAGTTGTATGTGTATTTAACTGTAAAGCATGAATATTCTCACATCCATACAAAGCAAACTGCGGCCCAGGGGCCAGATGCGGCCCTCCAGCTGTTTGTATCTGGCCCTCGACGTGTTTAGGAGAATCACTTTTTACATTTGTTTTTGAGTGAGTGAGTTAGAAGCATGTGTCTGCAGCTGTTCTCCACAAACATCACCAGATGAACTGAATAAACTAATACAGTGGTTCCTCGTTTATCGCGGGGGTTAGTTTCCAAAAATAACCCGTGAAAGGCGAAACCTGCGAAGTAGTGATCTTCATTGTTTACCAGTAATTTCAGTTGATAACCTGCCTGGTTCTGATGTTTAGTGTCTTTTGTGCAGGTAATAATGTGCTGAACACATGATTCACCGCCAGATACAACAGCGTGAGTCGTTTATGTGACGTTTAAAGAGGGACGGTGCTGTGCGCGTTCTCCTGCTCTGCTTTTGACACGTAGCCCGTCTCGCTGCGCTCCACAGCCGACCGCAGAGCCACGGATCACACAGACTCCAGAGTCACGAAACACATCTGGACTCTAGTGAAGTCACAACACGCTCCTCAAACACATCTGGACTCTAGTGAAGTCACAACACGCTCCTCAAACACATCTGGACTCTAGTGAAGTCACAACACGCTCCTCAAACACATCCGGACTCTAGTGAAGTCACAACACGCTCCTCAAACACATCCGGACTCTAGTGAGGTCACAACACCGCTCCTCAAACACATCTGGACTCTAGTGAAGTCACAACACGCTCCTCAAACACATCTGGACTCTAGTGAAGTCACAACACGCTCCTCAAACACATCTGGACTCTAGTGAAGTCACAACACGCTCCTCAAACACATCTGGACTCTAGTGAAGTCACAACACGCTCTTCAAACACATCTGGACTCTAGTGAAGTCACAACACGCTCCTCAAACACATCTGGACTCTAGTGAAGTCACAACACGCTCCTCAAACACATCTGTACTCTAGTGAAGTCACAACACGCTCCTCAAACACATCTGGACTCTAGCGAAGTCACAACACGCTCCTCAAACACATCTGGACTCTAGCGAAGTCACAACACGCTCCTCAAACACATCTGGACTCTAGTGAAGTCACAACACGCTCCTCAAACACATCTGGACTTTAGTGAAGTCACAACACGCTCCTCAAACACATCTGGACTCTAGTGAAGTCACAACACGCTCCTCAAACACATCTGGACTCTAGTGAAGTCACAACACGCTCCTCAAACACATCTGGACTCTAGCGAAAGTCACAACACGCTCCTCAAACACATCTCTGAACTACACAAATCCTCACCTGGAGAAACGTCCGAGCGTCAGGTCAGCTTCCCCTGCATGATCCAAACTGTCTAAAGTTTTCTAAAAGAGCTTCTGTGCTGTTGTCTGTGAATGCTGCGATGTGATACGGTCCAAACAGTGTGTTTGAGAGAAAAGCAGCTTACAGCGCACGTCTATAGGACCCCACACTGTAAAAAAAATGCAAAAACCGCGATAGAGCGAGGGACCACTGTACATAAAACAGTTCATATTCTACAGAAATATGGGAAAAAAAAGATACATTTAAATTACTTGATTCTAGAAGAAACGGTCTTAGTTTAAGGTTAAAATCAATTTATTTTAAGATCAGGTTAGATTAGTTTCTTGGCTCCAAACTTGGTCGAAGACTATGTTTTTTTAGTTTCAGCTTATCTTGGCAATTTATTTATTTACTATTTTTACAATTTTATGCCAAATTCTCTCATAATCAGTCATAAACGCTTTGACACCAGTGAAAGATTATTACACTGAAAAAACGGATTTTTGAGGGTAGTAATATTTAGAATATATAAATAAATAGTTTTACTCACTAAATAGACTCCTGCCAAATAAATACAAATTGTATTTAAAAGTATTACATTTAAATGTTTTTATTCTTTAAAGTTTTTAATTTCTGAATATATTAACATTTATTATAATATTCCCTTACCTTCTAGAGCAAATTGTAAAAAGTGCGAGTAAATATTACTCCAGAAATCACTCAAGCGTTTGAATGGCTAATGCAGGAGCAATGTAACATTTAATAGATTATTTAGTTTAGCTGTCCTAGTTAAATGTAAAAAGCGTGAGTAAATGTTAAATGTAAAAATCACTAAATGGTTTAAATCCTGCACATGCTCAGTAGAGAGCAGGACAGTTAGCAGGAGCTGCTGCACAGACATGTCCAGGATCATCTCCACACACTTGTGAGAGGAAAACAAGGATTTTTACACATTTAACCACTACTACATCTGCTCAGGTGAGTCTCAAGTCTTATCTGGTTTACTGTGAGTTACATTTGTTCAGTACTTTTGTAGAAATGTGCTCTGTTAGCGCCATACAATGTGCACTGTTAGCATTAGCTTTTACAAACATGATTTTGTTCAGGTTTTACAATGAAATGTCTTTATTTTAGCCACATACAGTTGCTCAGAGCAACATTAGGCTGTGCACTTTGTCCAAGTGTTATTTCAAGTCACAGAAAAATGTAGCTTTGACACATTGTGCATTGTTGTTGTTATGCTAATTGGCTGCACAATCTAGCAGTGCTAACATGCACACATGTGGACTACATACAGTATGAGAACAGACCACAGTGAGAGCAGGACATTTGTACTCACTGTGGAACATTAGAAAAGTACTTTTTGTTGTCTTGAGACAGAAATCAGCTTCACTCAAACACAAACACAGCAGTGCTAATCACTTAGTACATGAAAACTGTGTTTTTTACTCATGTAAACATTGTGTTACATTTGTCTCTTGCAGATGAAATGACCGAAAAAAATCTTCAAGCAAGTAAATTTGCCCTCAAGTTCTTCTAACATTGGGTAAGTAAGCATTTTTAAATATAAGGCCAGTTGTCCTGTTTTATTCTTGTTAAAATACTAACTGTGACTGTGTTGTTCTTGTGTTTTTCAGATGTGAGAACATGGAGACATTTGACTGATGTTACATCTGCCAACATTCAGTAAGTTAAATAAATATTTGAAGCTAAAAGCTCAGCTGATGGTGGGAGAGTGAATGAACTGACTATCATCTTTTAGTCCTTTAAAAGAATATAAAGATGAACTGTGTCTTCCTCCACAGGAGCAGGTTGGAGTCAGGACTGTTGCTGTTTGGACAAAGAGAAAATACCAAGAGAACAGTCACAGGTAAACGCATGACTTCAGTGTTTTTGTGCTTCTTGAGCTTGTTCTAATTGTACCTACAAGTACACCTTGTAGTTAGTTTTCTTTGATGGCACTTAGTGTAAAATGTTTCATCTTTCAATTTCTATGTAAAACCCATTAAAATATTAAAATATTATGGAAACATTTTGACCAGGCAGTTTGTTTGAATCCCCTTTTTAACTGTGACAGTATGTCTGTTGTTCTGTGTGTTCAGGTGAACTCCAGCTGTCTCCAAGTGTCCTGCTGCCGTGAAGGAACTCCAACAAATATAAATTCTGAAAAAAACTACATTTACTGTCAGTTGTATTATTCTTTGAAAATGTTTTAATAAAATGATTTTTAATATTTCATTTTGTCATTTTTGTGGGAAAACAAGTAGAAAAGCAAAAAAAAAAAATACTATAAAAATTAAGTAACTTTTAAACATATATAGTACATACCGACATAAAAAATATGTTAAGAAAATTATTTAAATTTTAAACAATATAAATACATAAGGGGTATGTAAAAAATTAAAAACCTTACTTGTTTTTAACTTTAAATTTTACTTAATTTTTTTGGGTAAAACAATACTAAAATTTACTCAATTAATCAGAATAAATCGTACTTTATAAACATTAGCAAAAATTATGTCAACTCTGGTATTAAAACGTAAAGAATAAAAAATATTGCAAATTGTCGCGAGAATTTTTTTTATTAAATCTTAATAGTTGTTTTTTTCAGTGTACTATTATAAGCAAGGCTCAATATATTTAATTTTTGTAATCTTGTAAAATGTTGAACTTGTCACTATGATCCGTCACTTGTCTGCTCTTGAATATAAAAACTAGTGCCCACTTCTGATATAAAGCATTAGAAAGACGTCTGAAAAAAACAGGTATAATGCATCATATTTCTATGACACTTAATGTTGCTTTAAGTATAAAAGTGTCCATAACCGCTCAGATATTTTACTTGACAGGTACTGAATTTACTGTATATGTCTCATTCTATACACCAGACCTGGGCAAACAGTGGCCCTCGACTTGTTTTAATCAGGCCCCCAGCATGTTTTTGAGAAACAGTATGAAGTAGTAATAAGGACAACTAAAAATGAGAATAAACATTTTGAGATTAAACTAAAAATATTATAAGAGCTTTGAATCTTTATAATTTTACAAGAAAAAAGCTGTCATTTAACCAGAATATTTTTTTATAAATACAAGAAAAAGTAGCAGTTTTCTAAGAATAAAGTTGCTTTTTAACAATGTTAAAAAGAACAAAAATTATAAAATTGACATCAATCAATCAATCAATCAATCTTTATTTGTATAGCACTTTTCATACATTTATTTTATAGATAGCAAACACACACCCATACACAAAAAAAACAAAAGGACAAACTTCAGAAAATAGAAAACCCCCCTGACGTTAAAAAATGAGAATACAAATTAAATCTTGGTAGACAAAGCTCTCAAATTTAAAATCAGAAATAAATGAATACCATACATAAGAAATAAATATCAAGTAAAAGCTAAAGTAAAAAGATATGTCTTCAGCTTACCTTTAAAAATATGAACACTCGCAGCGGACCTCAAGTCTTCAGGTAGACTGTTCCACAGACGGGGGCCATAAAAACTGAATGAGGCCTCACCGTAGGTTTTAGTTTGAACTCTTGGGACAGTTAAAAGATTGCTACCTGAAGACCTGAGGGTCTGAGAGGGCTCATATGATAAAAGCAAATCAGATAAATAAATAGGACTAAGACCGTTGAGAGCCTTGTAAACCATAAAAGTACCTTAAAATCTCTCCTGAAGCTCACAGGGAGCCAGTGCAGAGACTTGAGGACTGGAGTAATATGCTCTCTCTTTCTGGTCCTCGTCAGCAGTCGGGCTGCTGAGTTCTGAAGAAGTTGTAAAGGTGCAATTTTTTTCTTTGGAAGACCAGAAAGGAGAGCATTACAATAGTCAACAAGACTTGTAACAAAGGCATGAATTAATGTCTCTGCACTGGCTCGAGAGAGGAATGGCCTGACTCTGGAAATATTTTTAAATGATAAAATCCAGCTTTAGTAACCGACCTAATATGTGGCTCAAAGCTAAGCTCACAATCCAAAATATCCCCCAGATTTCTGACTTTTTCACTGGGGGTCAGTGAAAAAGTTTGTGTTCTTTTATGCAAAAGTTTGACTAATCCATGTCCAAGCCCTGATCAGATTGCTTTTTCTCTCATAAAATTACAATTTTAAACTAGTAAAAATTAGATACAAATTATACTATACAGGCTTATTATTCCTATTATTATTATTTTTTCTTGAAAAATTATAACCTTTTTCTTATTAAAACAATTTTTAGAGCATAAATGTTATTTATATAAAATGATAGGTTCGAAATATAGCTATTTTTTGTTTGCTTGCTTTACTTATAAAGTTGGAAGTCCAGCCCTCCACCACTTGTCTGGGTTTGAATATGACCCTTGGGAAAAAACAATTGTCCATCTCTGCTCTACACAGTAAGTCTAGAAAATGTAATACTTACACCACATGTGTCAAACACAAGGCCTTGGGGACAGTCTGATAAGATTTATTTGATTCTTTTATTACCACAAAGATAAATGTGTCTCTTAACCTATTGAAATGATTTGTCTGAAATTGAAAGAATAATTCATTTTACAGACCTGTGCAGACGTGTATGCAGTATCTGTAACTTCAAAAAACATACAAACTCAAATACAGAAATCCTTATTTGTAGTTTGTCAGAGAAAAGTGAGGTTTCTACAGTATCACCGGTCGTTTGATGACATAATACAAAACCAATGTGGCTCTTTGTGAGAAAGTCTGAGTCTGACCCACCTGGATTACACTGGAGAACACATACTGTTTGCTTCACATGGGTTTTACACACCTACATAAAGACAGAAGTATATGTCTGCTCATGCTCCATGCAGAAAGAGCTCCTCTGGTTGCTTAGCTGAAACTTTTTTGAATAAAACAACAAAACAGGATGAGAGCTGCTGTTTGGATCGGGTCTTATTTTCTTATTTTATTTATTCATAAAAGTAACAGCACATATGTAAAGATGATGAATGTAGCTTTTAAGGGTCGTAGTATCATTTCATTCACAAAGGAGAGGAGAAGAGAGGGACGAAGCGCCAACGTAGTGCCCCTTTTATAGGCAGGTGTGCGACTGGCCAGGTGCGCAAACCCCACACTACTACGAGGGCGGTCGTTAGAGGAACCAGTGGCCTGGTATCGCTCCACAAGACGACTAATGGTAGAGCGGTGACTCCAAACACCCTGGCCACAGCAAGACAACACCGTCCATAGCTCCATCCCTCTCTGGTTGAGACAATCGAGGGCATCGTGAAGAAGTGTGTTTTTTTTCTTTTCATATATAGACACCAATTCTTCCACAATTAAAAAAACTAAACCAAGACTCATTTTGCCATCACAAGTTCCCCTGAACACATTTCCACACCAACAAACCTTTAATCGCAGCTGCATCTGTGTGGACCCTCCCAAACCGTATCTGAGTATCTGAGGTTAACCATGAACCCACTCTCACAGGAAACTCCGTCTGTCCCGCTCCATACAAGGCCCTGTGCTTCTGCTGGGACGCCCCCCCTCCTCCCTTCTCTCTCTCTCTCTGCTCTGGAATGCCGGCTCTGTTTATCCACACAATAAATAACCGGCTGGAGGAGCGGATCGTGTGGTGAGAACATTAGTATTCTGCGCCCCGTGAACACGTTTGGGGTCAAGTGAAAAGAATTGAAAGGCCCCCGTTACCTCGATACGCGATTAGAAAAGAGGAAATCCAAAAGGTCCTGAGCATTCTGTTGCTATCGTGAAGCGTGAGAAGGACCAGGAAGGACGTGGAGTTATTCTGAGAGATCATTGTTTGCCGCTGAAGGAAGATAATGTTGTGAAATGATACAGAAATAGCCACGGTTCAGATGAAGTACGTGAGGTCGTTTGAGGTTCTAACAGCGTCTCTCATCTTTAGTTTAAGAACGTTTTTTTTGCCATTGTCAGTGAACAAAGATCACAAACCGTAACAACACAGAACACTGAATAACACATTAACCCAGTTAATTTTCCAGCGTGCCTCTGGTGTAACAGACACTTCAGCTGCTCTGGAAGGGACTAGAAATGATTGGATTCCCAGTTTTGACTTTCTCCAGCCCCAGAGTGACTCCTGATGAACCTCCTGATGCATCATGGTCCTGGTCACTTTGTTTTCACACAGGCCTTTTCCCAAACCAGTTGCCTGGGATCCAGAATGACATTTCTCTGTATTTTTACACAGAGAAAATGTCAGTCTGGTCGCCCTCCCCTCCAAAGGGCGTTTCCCTCGAAATCCAGATCGTACCGTGCAATGAAATCGTTTATTTCAGTCACGTGGTTTTTGCTAAACAACGTCCCTGCTGTGCGCAGCGCGCATGGATCTAGGCAGCGCGGCGGAAGGATAAACACATGGCGCACCGGAAAACGAGAGTTTGTTCCATTCCCGGTAAATGCCCGTTTTAAATTACCAAAAATACATCGCGTCAATAGTCGTGTTCAAGATGGTCAAGGCAGTGCAGTCAGCTCGAGCCGGTAAGGGAACGCCCGTTAACGGCAGATGACAGCGCGAGAGAAATCCCAACAGCTTACGGCACTAGAAGCCTTTATGCTCTTCTCTGATTGGTTCCCTCCACTGTCTGTTAGGTGAGCTTTGTTCCGCCCTAGAAATCCAGTTAACTTGAGGGCGACCAGACTCATCCGCTGGTGCAGCGGTGAGGCTGGATTCTCCAGGCAACCAAACCAGTCCCTATTCCCTCTCCCTAAGAACTACACACTACACTTGTGTGAGGGACACTCTTTAGTTCCCTTCATTCCTGTGATTTCATACACACTTCACTCTCTTAAAAGACGTTAGCTTTAGAACCAGGTCCCCACATTCCCTGAAGTCGACTGCTCACTACAGGAGATTTGATCTGATTTTTGAGCCTGATGTTTCCCTCTACGAGTTCAGGGAGGCGTGGCNTTTCTGAGATGCCTTCCCACTGGTGGGATTTGCTGAGGTGTTCCCAAGAGCAGCTGATGGCAAGAGGATTTTACAACAGTGACATGGCATGATGGAGGAACATAAATTCTGCTTTCCTCAGATTTTGGAACCCAGTTGGGAATTTTAGGAACTCTTTGAGATGAATTTTGTTGAGAAGCAGGTTGTAGATCAGCGTCTAGAGAAATGTTAGGATGCTTTGTCACAAGAGGATTTTTAAAAGTAGAGACATGGAAAGTGCCAGAGTGACAGGCAGATTCTTTAGGCACAGGTTGTTCTACTTCAGGTTTCTCTGCCTCTCTGGGTGTGTTAACTGTGATAGAACTTGTAACATCTCGCCGGCAAGTTGCAACAGCAGTAACAACAGTGGCGGCAGAACTAGTCCCTGTGGTGCCTGTATTCCAATAGAATTAGGAGTTTCAGGGTCTTCTGGATTGACTCAGGAAGCTTTGATGAAGAGGGTTGAAGTTCTAAACCTTTAGCAACCATATCTGTTGTTTTGTTAGTTTTACGCCCTCTGGGCTTCTTAGTTGATTTTGTTGCAACTTTGCCAGTTTTTTTAGTGCTTCATTAAGACATGGACCTTGCATAGGTGTCAAACAACTACTGTCTGAGCGTGATGAAACATTAGAGATTGCTATAGTATGTGTCTCAGGTTCAGTAATTTCATTTGAAGATGATGATGATGCTGCAGAGCCAGAAGTAGGTACAAGAGCAGGGTAAGTTGAAGTCGTGGCAAACCCATCTCCATCTGCACAACTTACTTCAGCAGTAATAGAATCAATAGCTGCAGCAAGCTCAGTTTCACTAGCTGGATTGGCTCTCTTCTCTTCCTCAGCTTCTTCTGGCTGTACACTGATTGGGGGCGATACAGTCGATGTTGCATTTACAGATTCCTTATAAGGGCGAACAGGTTGCTCAGATGAAAGCTTAGCAATATTTTCAACTGCTTGTTCTAATTCTTTTTGCTGGGCCAAAAGTGCAGCAGTTGGATCTGTACTGAAATCAGATTCGGACAGTGTCTCGTCTTTATTTTCCAGACAAACAATTTGACTATCATTGTTTATTCGCTCTGGCTCAGCCTTTTCTTGATTACCATTTTTGTTTTAAGGATAGAATTTGGATAAGAGTCTTGCTCATTATCTTCTGAACGAAGTAAACCTTTCACATCATCTACACTGACACGAATCTCAAGATTTTTTAGATTGTGTGATCTTTCCTCAAGCTTCATGTTTCGTTTGACCCATGCCGGGTTTTGCCACTCTTTTCTGGTTGCTTTTCCGACAAATTGACATCAGCATTAGGATGTTCCACTTTCTGTACATTGGTATCTTTTTCTTTTTTTCGCAAAATAGTTGTTAAGTTTTCTGCTTTTTCTAAAGATTTCCCATTATTTCAGATTCATTGTTCTTGGTTTCTGTCTTGTCTTTTTCTTCATCAGTATCATCCATTGAAGTTTTGCTACTTGACTTCTTCAGGGATCTGTTTTGGATCCTTTCCTCTCACCAGCAGCATTTGGAGAACTGTATAGTCTTTGGTTGCGTGACTGCCCACCTTCTGATTCTTTAAGAGATTCTGTATCTGGGTTGACTTCTGTGTTGTTCATCGTAGTTTTTTCATCTAATTTTGCTATTGATGAATCCTCACCTCGTTTGATTCCTCTTTTTGGAGGACGTCCCCGCCTTGAAACTGGAAGTGGATTGTCTTGGTTGAGATCCTTACAAGCAGCTCGTTTACGTGTTAATCGAGATATTGGTGGTGTCTCTTCGTCAACCTCGCGTAGTGTGGCATAGACTGATCTTACATTTCTACGACGGGTTCGACCATGGATGAGGCTTGAATCAACCTTCTGCTCGGAATCTGATGGAGGATTCGGAGATTTTGTTGTGGTTTTAAGTTCAGGGGGTTTGGTCCATCTGCTCTGGGTGAATTGCTTTTTTAAGTTTCTCTTTATCAATACGCTCACTTTTCGGGTTGCTGTTTTTTTACTGGCAGCGGTAACTGAAGCCTTTGAAGCACGTGACACTGGCTTGGACCGTTTGTTTTTAGACTGTCTGCGACAAGTTTTTGGTTTGGTTTCAGCCTCAAGCTCGGACACACTTTCTTCAATGTTCTCTTCAGTTTTGTGTGAGTCTTTTGTCTCCTCTCTGTCTTCCTTTATTTCATCTAATTTTTGTTCATTTTTCATAGCTTCTGATTGTTTCTCAATTATGAAATCAGAATCTTTCAGTTCTTTGGTCCCCACTTCAACATGGATTGATCTTTCTTCAACAGTTTCTTCTGTGTGTTCTCTTTCTTTTTTGGTTTCCTTAGGTTTCGAATGAGAGTCAGAACTCAATTCTTCAACGGGAGATTGAGTCATAGCAACCTTAGAAGTTGTTTGTTTAAATTCATTAGATGTGACATGGGTAGAGACTTCCAACTCTATGTTCTCTACTTTTAAAGTTTCTTCTGTTTCCTGAGTTTCAGTTGATTGTAGTTTTGAATTTTTACTTAAAGGTACAGAGGTACAAAGAGTTAAAGTTAACTGAGGACTGGATGGTTTATCCTCACTTGTCATGGCTGATTCAAGTTCTTTCTCAGACTCGATATGATCCTTTTGCACTTCTGCCTCTCCTCTCTTCACATCAACCACAAATTCATTTTCTGAAAAATTATCTTTGTCTTTCTGTTGTTGAAGCTCTAGAAAACGGCTATGGAAAAGCACAATAGGTTCTTGTGGACTGCCACCTACAGCCGATTTAGGTTTTACCTCCGTCCTATGTGGCTTTACAGTTTTACAAACCCCTGGCACTAAATCGTGGTCCTTGCGCTCAAGATGCTGCAAACGCCGTGAGTCTTGCTCAAAAATAGAACTATGCAGAAAGCGTGAGGCAAACAGTTCCTGGCGCTCTGAGTCTTGTGATTTGAGTTCTTCATTTTTACAGGATATCTTTTCAACTGAGTCTGTACGAACCTTTTTCTTTTTCATATACCAAGAGGGTATTGGTCGAGGAGCTAGTTCTTCTTTATTCTTCTCCGAACAGCTATGGGAGGTTGGGAACCGTGAGGGAAGAAAAGACCAATTATCTTCTCTTGTAGAATACAATGTCTTTGCTCTTTCTAAAAGTGCCTTTGTATCAGGAGTTATAGTTTTGTCCAATGCAAAAGAGTAAAATTTGTTCTTTTCCAATGAAACTGATTGCTTAAGATCTGCTATTCTCTCATCCCGTTCCCTCAAGATAAAAGACAATGAACTATTTGAAGAAGGAGAGGAATGTTTAGTGTCCAACTCTTCATCTGAATCCGATTGGACTTCCCAGGTTCAAGGTCTTGGCCTAGGTGTTTCTGAGTACCACTCTGGTGTGCACAAAGATAGGTCAACTCCCCCCTTTCCCTTTCTCCATCAGGCTTAAAGCTTTGATTCCATTGTTGCATCAAACCGTCATTGCAACTCAGTTTTGGCAACTCAGAGTGCGTGTTTGAAAAAAGTCTGGATCGACGGTCAAATGTGCTTTTTAAGGTTTGTGTTGATAAAAGTTTGCTCTCACTTGGCTTTTTTCTTTCTTTAGTTAGAATTGCAATAGAAATTTGACCAATTTCTTCATCTGCATTGGCTGAATAATTACTGCTCTCAATAGGTGATGTCAAAAAGCTATCTTCTTTTGGCTTTTGTGCACTTCAATTATGCTAAGCTCACAATCCAAAAATAACCCCCAGATTTCTGACTTTTTCACTGGGGGTCAATGAAAAGGTTTGTGTTCTTTTATGCAAAAGTTTGACTAATCCATGTCCAAGCCCTGATCAGATTGCTTTTTCTCTCATAAAATTACAATTTTTAAACTAGTAAAAATTAGATACAAATTATACTATACAGGCTTATTATTCCTATTATTATTATTTTTTCTTGAAAAATTATAACCTTTTTCTTATTAAAACAATTTTTAGAGCATAAATGTTATTTATATAAAATGATAGGTTCGAAATATAGCTATTTTTTGTTTGCTTGCTTTACTTATAAAGTTGGAAGTCCAGCCCTCCACCACTTGTCTGGGTTTGAATATGACCCTTGGGAAAAAACAATTGTCCATCTCTGCTCTACACAGTAAGTCTAGAAAATGTAATACTTACACCACATGTGTCAAACACAAGGCCTTGGGGACAGTCTGATAAGATTTATTTGATTCTTTTATTACCACAAAGACAAATGTGTCTCTTAACCTATTGAAATGATTTGTCTGAAATTGAAAGAATAATTCATTTTACAGACCTGTGCGGATGTGTATGCAGTATCTGTAACTTCAAAAAACATACAAACTCAAACACAGAAATCCTTATTTGTAGTTTGTCAGAGAAAAGTGAGGTTTACTCAGTATCACCAGCCCTTTGATGACATAATACAAAACCTATGTGGCTCTGTGTGAGAAAGTCTGAGTCTGACCCACCTGGATTACACTGGAGAACACATACTGTTTGCTTCACATGGGTTTTACACACCTACAATAAAGACAGAAGTATATGTCTGCTCATGCTCCATGCAGAAAGAGCTCCTCTCTGGTTGCTTAGCTGAAACTTTTTTGAATAAAACAACAAAACAGGATGAGAGCAGCTGTTTGGGTCTCTTATGACTTATTTTCTTATTTTATTTATTCATAAAAGGAAACAACACATATGTAAATATGTAAAGATGATGAATGTAGCTTTTAAGGGTCGTAGGGTATAATTTCATTCACAAAGGAGAGGAGAAGAGAGGGTCGAAGCGCCAACGTAGTGCCCCTTTATAGGCAGGTGTGCGACTGGCCAGGTGCGCAAACCCCACACTACTACGAGGGCGGTCGTTAGAGGAACCAGTGGCCTGGTATCGCTCCACAAGACGACTAATGGTAGAGCGGTGACTCCAAACACCCTGGCCACAGCAAGACAACACCGTCCAGCTTGGAGCAGCCAATAGCTCCATCCCTCTCTGGTTGGACAATTGTGGCATCGTGAAGAAGTGTGTTTTTTTTCTTTTCATATTCAGTGCCTTGCAAAAGTATCCAACCCCCTTGAACTTTTCTACATTTTGTCTTATTATGACCAACAAAAATCAAACATATTTCTCTGAAACTTTGTGTGAAAGACCAACACTAAGTTGCACACAATGGTGAAGTGGAAGGACAGTCATACATGATCTATTTTTTTTTTTGCAAATTAAAAGCTGAAAAGTAGGCGTGCAAAATTATCCAACCCCTCTGAGTCAATATTTTCTGGAACCGCCTTTTGCTGCAATTACAGCTCCAAGTCTCTTTGGGTATGTTTCTATCAGCTTTCCACATCTTGAGACTGTAATTTGTGCCCATTCTTCTTTGCATAATAGCTCCAGCTCAGTCAGATTAGACGGAGTGCGTTTGAGAACAGCAGTTTTCAGATCTTGCCACAGATTCTCGATTGGATTTAGGTCTGGGCTTTGTCTGGGCCATTCTAAGACATGAATATGTTTTGTTTTAAACCATTCCAATGTGGCCTTGGCTTTATGTTTGGGGTCGTTGTCCTGTTGAAAGATAAACCTCCGCCCCAGTCTCAAGTGTTTTCAGACTCCAATAAGTTTTCTTCCAATATTGCCCTGTATTTGGCTCCATCCATCTTTCCATCAACTCTGACCATATTCCCTGTCCCTGCTGAAGAAAAGCATGTGCAGAAAATAATGCTGGCACTTGTATTTTTGATTGTGTGGATGGTGCATTCAGAGTCATGAGCAGTGTTAGGTTTCTGTCACACATAGCGTTTTTGCATTTTGGCCAAAAAGTTCAATTTTGGTCTCATCTGACCAGAGCATCTTCCTCCACATGGTTACTGTGTCCCCACATGGCTTTTGGCAAAGTGAAAACGGGATTTCTTATGGCTTTCTTTCAGCAATGGCTTTCTTCCATAAAGGCCAGATTTGTGTAGTGCAGAACTAAAAGTTGTACCTTTGACAGATTCTCTAACCTGAGCTGTAGATCTTTGCAGTTCCTCCAGAGTCACCGGGACCTCTTGGCTACATCTCTGACCAGTTTTCTCCTTGTTCAAACTGTAAGTTTAAGTGTACGGCCTGGTCTTGGTAGATTTGCAGTTGTGCCATACTCCTTCCATTTATGGATGATGGTGTAAACAGTGCTCTGTGAGATGTTTAGAGCCTTGGAAATCTTTTTATAACCTAATCCTGCTTTTTACTTCTCCACAGCTTTATCCCTGACCTGTGTGGTGTGTTCTTTGGTCTTCATGGTGCTGACCGCTCCCCAATACTCTCAAACAAACCTCTTGAGGTTTTTACAGAACAGCTACATTAATACTGAGAGTAGATTACACACAGGTGGACTATATTTATTTGTTAGGTCAACATTGGAACCTTCTAAAGCCTCTAAAAAGCAATGTTTTGCACTCAGAAACAAAGGGGGTTGGATAATTTTGCACGCCTACTTTTCAGGTTTTAATTTGTAAAAAAAAAAAATAGATCATGTATGACTGTCCTTCCACTTCACAATTGTGTGCAACTTAGTGTTGGTCTTTCTCACAAAGTTTCAGTGAAATATGTTTGATTTTTTTTGGTCATAATAAGAGAAAATGTAAAAAAGTTCAAGGGGGTTGGATACTTTCGCAAGGCACTGTATAGACACCAATTCTTCCACAATTAAAAAAAACTAAACCAAGACTCATTTTGCCATCAGAAGTTCCCCTGAACACATTTCCACACCAACAAACTCTTTAATCGCAGCTGCATCTGTGTGGACCCTCCCAAACCGTATCTGAGTATCTGAGGTTAACCATGAACCCACTCTCACAGGAAACTCCGTCTGTCCCGCTCCATACAAGGCCCTGTGCTTCTGCTGGGACGCCCCCCCCCTCCCCCCTCCCCCCTCCCCCTTCTCTCTCTCTCTGCTCTGGAATGCCGGCTCTGTTTATCCACACAATAAATAACCGGCTGGAGGAGCGGATCGTGTGGTGAGAACATTAGTATTCTGCGCCACGTGAACACGTTTGGGGTCAAGTGAAAAGAATTGAAAGGCCCCGTTACTCGATACGCGATTAGAAAAGAGGAAATCCAAAAGGTCCTGAGCATTCTGTTGCTATCGTGAAGCGTGAGAAGAACCAGGAAGGACGTGGAGTTATTCTGAGAGATCATTGTTTGCCACTGAAGGAAGATAATGTTGTGAAACGATACAGAAATAGCCACGGTTCAGATGAAGTACGTGAGGTCGTTTGAGGTTCTAACAGCGTCTCTCATCTTTAGTTTAAGAACGTTTTTTTTTGCCATTGTCAGTGAACAAAGATCACAAACCGTAACAACACAGAACATTGAATAACACATTAACCCAGTTAAGTTTCCAGCGTGCCTCTGGTGTAACAGACACTTCAGCTGCTCTGGAAGGACTAGAAATGATTGGATTCACAGTTTTGACTTTCTCCAGCCCCAGAGTGACTCCTGATGAACCTCCTGATGCATCATGGTCCTGGTCACTTTGTTTTCACACAGGCCTTTTCCCAAACCAGTTGCCTGGGATCCAGAATGACATTTCTCTGTATTTTTACACAGAGAAAATGTCAGTCTGGTCGCCCTCCCCTCCAAGGGCGTTTCCTTCGAAATCCAGATCGTACCGTGCAATGAAAATCGTTTATTTCAGTCACGTGGTTTTTGCTAACAACGTCACTGCTGTGCGCAGCGCGCATGGGTCTAGGCAGCGCGGCGGAAGGATAAACAACATGGCGCACCGGAAAAACCGAGAGTTTGTTCCATTCACCGGTAAATGCCGTTTTAAATTACCAAAAAGACATTGCGTCAATAGTCGTGTTCAAGATGGTCAAGGCAGTGCAGTCGCTCGAGCCGGTAAGGGGAACGCCGTTAACGGCAGTAACTGCGCGAGAGAAATCCCAACAGCTTACGGCACTAGAAGCCTTTATGCTCTTCTCTGATTGGTTCCCTCCGCTGTCTGTTAGGTGAGCTTTGTTCCGCCCTAGAAATCCAGTTAACTCGAGGGCGACCAGACTCATCCGCTGGTGCAGCGGTGAGGCTGGATTCCCCAGGCAACCAAACCAGTCCCTATTCCCTCTCCCTAAGAACTACACACTACACTTGTGTGAGGGACACTCTTTAGTTCCCTTCATTCCTGTGATTTCAGACACACTTCACTCTCTTAAAAGACGTTAGCTTTAGAACCAGGTCCCCACATTCCCTGAAGTCGACTGCTCACTACAGGAGTTTTGGTCTGATTTTGAGCCTGATGTTTCCCTCTACGAGTTCAGGGAGGCGTGGCCAGAGTAAGAAGTTTTACCAGAGATTTTTTATTGTTTCTCTCCTTGTGTCTGTGCGTCCCTGCGACTGTTTGTCAGGAGCAAAATGTAAAATAAAGAAGAAACATAGCCTCATCATCTTTCTGCTTGTAGTCAAAGTGTGACAAATTGTTGTAAATGTCTGAATGACTGTGGCCTTTTTTCCTTTTTTTTGGCATGTAAAAAAAATTGCAGAAGATCCTCCTGTGTGTTTCCAGTGAAAGCTCTGCCCTGTGAGTCACAATACCAAAGGTGCGTTCTATCCTTATTTCAGATTGTAAAATGTGTGTGGAAATGATCCAGCCTCTTTTCTGAGTTTACAAGAGAATTACAAATGTCCAAAACATTTATTAAACTGTATTTTTCAGGACAAAAAAAGAAAATTTGCATCAGTATAGTTTTGTTATTCATTTTAAAATGATTAGTGTTGGAAATTAAATGGTTAATTAAACCTCTTTAAACTTTTATAAAAAGCTGGAACTAATCTCATGTGGGCATGTTCCCCGTGGGGCTGTTCTCAGTGTTACACCTGTTTAGTGACCTGCTGCTCACTCTGTCCTTGTGCATTTCAGACACACTTACCTCACGGGAGTGTTTAGGGTGTAGGGAAGTGAGTAGGAGCCGTTTGGGAAAGACCCACAGTGACATTTCCAAAATGGCCTCTTTTCAACTTCGCACAGGTGTCCTAATAGGGATTATGCGTTTACGTCTTCCGGGCTCAAATAGACCTAGGTCGTTACATCCGGTGATGTGGTTGCCATAGTGACACAGTTGTTTACTCTAAAAAAGTATTCTTTTTGTCATATTTTGTCGCAGTGAGGCGGTCACAGCAGCAAACGAGCAGCGTTTAGATTTTCATAAGGAAAAGTTGTAAAAGTGTGCGCGAACTATGCGGAGCTCCGCGCACATACTGAGACTCGCCGTGCTCATGAGCCCGGGCAGAGGTGCTGTGGGTCGGGAAGAAGTGAACACATGCAGCGCTGGCTGTTGTCAGACTGTCAGAGTGACAAAAGTGACCGCCCCCGACCCACAGCACCTCTGCCCGGGCCCATGAGCACAGTGAGTCTGCGTGTGTGCGCGTAGCTTCTGTTCATGTAGTTCATAGCTCACTTTTACAACTTTTCCTTATGAAAACAACTTCAGGACTTGCCCAAAATACTTCGTTTGATATCCATTGCATTGGAGTAAACAACTGTGTCACTGGCAACCACGCCACCGAATGTAACGGCCTCTGTCTATTTGAGCCCGGAAAAACGTTAATGCATAACCCTATTAACATTTCTGTAAAAGTTCCTATTTTCTTGTTCAAAGTAAGTTAAACTCTTTGATTGTTCTGACAGTTACAGAAGAAGTGTCTGATCACACACAACCTGATGTTTACACATTTGATCAATAATCTGAAAAACGGATCAATGTAAAAGTAAAGAGCTGTAACACACGTGTCACTACAAACCCCCATGTTCCACACCTCATCAGGGATAAATATGTTACGTTCTGTAGAAGGTTTAGTGATCATTTTGTCATGTCTTTAGTAGAACCTTCCATATTTTCAAAGGATCAGGTTTTATGGCTCAAACTAAGTCAAATGTTTTCTTAGGTGAGTTTTATGGAGAGAAGATGATTTTTAAAGGTAAAAAGTGGAATAAACCCATGATAGGTCCTGTACTTCAGTAGTTTTCTTGAGTATCTGTATTTTACTTGAGTATTACCAATTCTGGGGACTTTTTACTTCTTACATTTGTCAAGAAATGTCTGTACTTTCTACTCCTACATTTTCCCTTTAAAACCCTCCAGAGCTGCTGATGTTGTGTATCAGACTCTGTGAACAAATTAACAACTGCCTCAAAAAAAAAAAAAAAAATTCCAACAATTACATTTTCATCCCATGATAAAAGTCACAATAGTTTTAAATAGTACATATAATTTACTGTAAAGCCCAACTCCTGCTTCAACACATCACAAACAGACAAAAAAAAAAAAAATCTGGATTTTAATCTTTATTTATTTTTATTTATTAAATTTGTGTATTTTCTGGTTAAGATGGTTTTACTTGATGGACCTAGATTCTATGACTATTATATGATTCTCAAATGGGGTGCCGTGACATGACTTCAGGGGTGCCGTGGGAATTGTTGAGTCTGATAGAATTTTTCAAATAAACACTTTTGAGCAGTTGTGAACACCCAGGGCACTCTTTGTCTCACTCAAGCTTGGTTTATACCTCCCGCACGTGAAGTCCGCACGGAAATTAGACGCATGGAGTAGAGCGGAGCAGACGTTGGCAGTGTTTATAGTTTCTGTGTGTTTCAAGCGGCTGTTTGTAGAGGGCAGTAGGGAGCTGCCATTGAAAGCCCGTTGATGTCCATACGGAACGTCCGCGTAGTCACAGAATTTTTCCTGACGCCGACGGGGAAACCTGGGCCACGCGGATGGCGCTTGGGGGGGCTGGTCTGCAATTACGTAGTTCCGCCGCACGGATCCTCGCGGATGCGTCAAGTATGAAATAAGCTTCAGAAACATTTACGTTGCTCTGACAGCGTTTCTTTTTTCCTCTCTCCCATCTTCACTTTACAGAGGCTGCATGTGTCTGTGTCATGTCAGAGCTTATTAGCAGCAGATTGACTGTTAAAGAAGCGTTTGCCACACCTAACGATATTCTACAAAACTGGAGCTTCGTATTGATGCTTCATTTGTTCAAATCTGTCTTATATCTGCAGAGAAAAAGTCTGAAACATAAAGTGATATACAACATACGGGATTAGAAACTCGATTCAGCGCGTAACAGCGCAGCGCGGAAATCATCAAAGTAATATTTGGAGCTTTTACATTTGCAAAACAGTTCTGTCCTGACAAAAGTTTGTGGAACAGCAGCGTTTTCTCTGATCACACAGGACAGTCTTGTCACATTGAAGCTTCTGAACGCTGGTTTACAGGGGCGGAGCTAGAACGCTGGTTTACAGGGGCGGAGCTAGAACGCTGGTTTACAGGGGCGGAGCTAGAACGCTGGTTTACAGGAGCGGAGCTAGAACGCTGGTTTACAGGGGCGGAGCTAGAACGCTGGTTTACAGGGGCGGAGCTAGATTGGGGCTCCATGAGAGCTTCTGATTTGAAATTATTTTAAAACAAGCTTTATATCTTTTTAATAATAATAATATAATAATAAAATAAATATACATCATGCATTAGGAAAAAATAATTTAAAATATTTCAGAATACAGAATATCACATTGAATTCAATAAAGTTTTGCTGTGGTGTTTGGTGGAGGTTTTTTTTTGCAAATTTCGATGAAATCTAAATAAGCTGTGCACATTTAAAAAAAAAAATAAAAAACACCCTATTTAAAGTAAAATACTACGCGGAATTGTCAGGGGTGCCTCGGCTTAGGGCAAGAACGCTTAGAGGTGCCCCAGTGCTGAAAAGTTTGAGAACCTCTGATCTGATCATATGTTTTGACGTGTTGTCTGCCTTCATTTGTTTTGTATTTCTAGTCAGATTATTTGCTATTGAAGTAAAACATTATTACTCCTGCAGTGGTGAATTAGATTCAGCTCAAAACTCTTGAAAACATCAGAAATGTCTGGAAAACAAGTGAAATCAGCTGACACACGTATAGTTTTAACCAGAGTACAGAATAGCTTTTGGCAGTCTGATACTTCTTACTTTTTTAAACTTAAACTACCAAAGGTTCCAATGAAAAATACCATTAATATTTGATCACATTTGACTCCATTCAGGGGCGTAGTACCAAATTCTGGGCCCTAGGTACAAACTTTGTCGACGGGCCCCTCGTACGTAATCTTGTGTTTTATTATTCGGTCCACTCTTATTAGTTTTCTATTCATTTGGGTTTAGTTAATTTATTTAATTAAATTCTACATTCCACACAGCTTCATATCTGCACAGAACACAATATTTATGCATTTTTGGCGTCAAGATTATTGAGTTTGAACCACTGAATTCACTCGCATCAAGATGAGAATTAAAAAAAACGAGAATAATGTTTTAGCTGACCAAAAAACAACTTTGTAGATATGCATATTTAGTGTCAAACTCTGGCTGTTTGTTCACTGAAATTCTTATTTATATTGACATATCTCTATCTGTTAGATTTGTTCATAATTTAGCCAGTTAATAATCCTCTTTATTTAGCGATTTGCTTTGTTTGCAGCTGTCTGAAATCACAAATAATTACATTTTAAAAAATCTATCTCACAAGCAAAAATTATCTGTCGGTTTCTAGCCTGGGCCCCGAGGAAACTAGCACCATTTACCCCCCCCCCCAGTCCGACGCCCCTGACTCCACTAACGCCCAGTGTGACATGTGACACGGCAGATCTCTGACACTATAGGAGGTAAAATGTCAGAAATGTCTCAGTCTGCGTTGTGCCCCACGGGTTCAGGGCTCCGGGTCTTCTGGGTTAAGCTCTGATGAGACTCATTCTTTCTGGGTTTCGGATGACGTCATGGAAACTGTGGGGGGGGTAAAACGCAGCCGCAGCGTCCCGTGGATTTTCCCAAAGACGTTAGCTTTAGAAACTAGGTCCCCACATTCCCTGAAGTCGACTGCTCACTGCAGGAGTTTTGGTCTGATTTTGAGCCTGATGTTTCCCTCTACGAGTTCAGGGAGGCGTGGCCAGAGTAAAGAGTTTCATAAGCTCTCACCAGCTGATGGCTATTAAACTATTCTATTACACAGGCACGCGATAAAGAGCAAAGCATCATTACTTCTAGAGCCAGAATAAACACATTTACACACACACAAATATTTACTCACCAATAGTCTGAATACTTGTACACCAAAAACACAAATGATATTGTCCAGAATCTTACCGTGGAGCTGGTGGTAGGGTGTGCGTGTGGATCTTGCGCTGGACGCCGTCTGGTCCCCAGGGCACAGCGACGCCTCCAGTGGCCTCGTAGATTTCCTCATATCGACTCCTCTCTCGTGCAGCTGTTTCCTCCCACTCGCTCGTTTAGCTGTAAATCCACTCTGGATTCGTCAAAATTTTTGGAAAGGACCTTTGCTTGTAAGTGTCCCGCAGCCAAGTACGGCAATAATAAGCACACCCAGCAATACAGTTTGTAAAGTTCCTTGGAGTTTGTAGGCCAAGTGCACCGCTCATATTGTGACTGAAGTGGCACAAATCCCTTTCCTCTTGTGACAGGCTGGCTGGGTTTGCAGTTACCAGGTCTTCTTATCAATGTACAGTTTTTCTTGAAAAGTCCGTCTTGAAAAAGGCTTTACCAATAAATTTGTAACCAAATCGATCTTCTCTCCCTTTAGCCGCTGTGACAAAACTGCTCAAAACAATACTATTGCTTGATTGAGCGAAGCCAATCAAATGCCATAGTTCTCCTGTCTCCTGTTAGGAGGCCTTGGCGTCGTCGACGTAAAATCTGATTGGTTGAAGCAACAGTTTGATACACTTATGTTAAGATACGGTGCCTTCAAAACTGACTGTGAAGGCTCGGGCAGATTTCACTGACCCTGACAACAACTGATGGTGAATATGATTGGTTAAAACAATATACTGTATTTGAAACACACACCTGAAAGCTGCAAAACGATGGGAATGCTACGAAGAAGCTGATAAATAATGATTGAATAATGATTAAGCATACATGCACTAAATATGGTTTATATCAGTTTGTTATTTAGATCTTTTAGGCCAGCAGAGAAGGCTTTGTAGGCCCTGACAGTCCACCACTGGGTTCACACAGTAATAGTAGTGAAAGAGCTTTAACAGTTGCATCTGTATATTCTGAACATTTAAATGTCATTAAGCTGCCTTAAGAAAACACTTTTTAATAAAGTTTTTTTTGCCCCCTTACACCTAACTTTGATATCCAAAAGCTTTAAAAAAAAATACTGAAAGAAAAAAACTAATAATTATTCAGTGTTATTCCTAAAATAGTTACTATTTACAAATTTAAACATGTATTTTTTGAGCTACAGATTTTGAGTAATTTTTTTCAAGGAGAAGAAAAGTTTATCTAAAGCCTTGTCCACATGAAGACAAAACGAGGACAGTTTTAGAAACTAAACCAGCCTGAACCCAATGTAATGCCTGTAACTGGCCAGAGTGTGGCGCTGTGACGCTGACACAGAGGAAGTAGAAATCAATAATGTTGTTTAACGTAAACTAACTTAAGCTGCCCACACACTACACGACTGATTGCTCATTTTCTCATGTTAATTTCAGTCGCACTTAGTCACGCTAGTCGAGATTAGTCGAAGCTAGTTGAAGGTAGTTGCAGTTGTGTCACTCGTGTAGTGTGTGTGGGTCTGCGACTCAACTCGCGTTCGAATCGTGTAGTTTGTGGCAGGTCTAGACTAGACTAGACTCCAGTCGCAGGTTTTTAAACATGTTGGAATTATAAGCCCGATTTTTGCCTCGCTCCTGTGCTGTTCACTGTTTCTGACGCTCCTCTGGACAAACACTGAGCCCAGCACTAATGAAAAGAGCCGAGGAGGCACTGGAAACAGCTTCTGAGATTAAACTTTCTGTTTACGTCTTTTCTGACGGAACAAGTGCAAAAACAGCGGTAACAGCGAGGCACAAAGTGAAAGCTCCCTACGTGTCAACTGGACAGAGTTCAAAATGCACACACGCTTACACCTCTGATGACCAAACAACAGCGCACCATAGACACATGTATCAGCGCACTCACCTCCTCTCTCCTCCTCTCTCTCCCTCCTCTCTCCACGAGGCGCTGCGGACGTCCTCCTCACTCCAAAAAACACAAGTTTTCTTCTGATAAAATCTCATAAAAGTAACGCATCCACGTAAAATCCAAAGGGGAAAAATATCCAACGTCGTCACCAGGGGCGGACTGGGGATAAAAAACAGCCCTGGACACTAGTCAGCCCCAGCCCAATCCATAAAATGCGACACAAAATTCAAAATGTTACAATTTTTTTTCCCCTCCACATAAAATATAGAATATAGCTCAATTAATTTAATTTCTTGTATCATAAATAGTAACTGTGGGTAGTATTGTAAAGAATTGGCATCAGTTTGAGCATAAATTGCCTCTTTGGTCTGGGGGGTTTGGGGGCCCTCCCCAAGAAGATTTTGAAAAACAGGTGTAATTTCTGTAATTTGGTGAGTTTTAGACTGTTTTTATAGATTCAGATAACCTGAAGTGAATAGTCTTATTATTAAGCTGTCAGCAGGTCAGCAAGATTGCATTTGGTGCCCCTAGTGGTTGTTTTGTAAGACAATAAATAAGAGTCCTTTACAGAGTTCAAAATATAAATATACTAAATAGTAGCTCTGAAGGCAGGTGGGTCTGAAAATCTGAAAACTAGACATCATTGCTTTAACCTGGGGAAATTTTAGACCAACAAATGTAATATTTTAAAAAGTTATTTATGTGTTATTTTGTCCCATGATGTTTACATTTCTCAGCAAGATTCAAATAGGGTTTTTTGTGCATTTTTATTTTCTATTTGGTGTATTTCTCAGTGGGGCCCCAGCCTCTGTGTCCCCTGCTCTTCTTTCTGTGTTCCGGCCCTGCTCTCTCTCTCTTCTCCTTCCAGTGCGCAGGAAACACAGACGCCTGATGAGCTGCATCCTGACACTTGTAGACTGTGACAGAAATACGTAAGTCTGAAACTTTAGTCAGAACAAATAACCTCATGCTTTGTGTGTTTTAAAAAGGCACAATCCAACTTCAAAGTCTAGAGAAATGCGCCGTATTTCGCCGCGGTAAATTACGTGATTAAGAGACGTATGAGTTCATCTGCTGTTTATGCTCGTAACTTTGTGATATATGTCCTATTGACGCGAAATAAAGACTGGCCAACTGCTTATGAGATGCAGAACATCTTTTAGGGTTACCAAAGTACACAGGGGGTTTGATTTCCTGCTATGTGTGTTAATGATCAGACCCATGTGCAGACGTCTGTCACTCAGCGGCTGGGCTGGCGCTCCTCTCATAGTCGTGCGCTCTTCAACGTCTACAACCGCTGTCTGTAGGCCGGGTTAGTGCTCCCTGACTGTCTGTCCTGCTTTCCCTCTCGTTTCACGTGCGTCCGTCTTCTCCCAGCTGCAGCGCTGCAGCTGTGGGATGTGGCCGCTGCTCCTGATCAGGCTGCGTTACAATAAAAAAAAATGTACAGAGGCCACCGGCCCATGGAGCGAGCGGCCGTTCTGTGCTTTTCCAGAATGCACCTATGGCCAGTCCGCCCCTGGTCGTCACCTCTGTCGCCATTTCTAGTGTCATTTTGAGAGAGCTAGCTAACTAGCGTGTTTGTACCGGTGTTATGGTTATTTCAGCATCCCATCAGGACGTGGAGGGGCACATGACCTGTTTAACCAATGAAAAGTGTTTGCTTATGGCAAAAATAAATAAATAATAATTACGCTAAACAAAACTTTTTTTCTGTCTTGTTGTAGAAATTATTAATCAAAGACCAAAAAAAAAAAAAAAAGTTAATAAAAAATCTAATAAAAATAAATTGAAGCACTAAACTCAACTCTTTTATAAACTGCGTTACATTGTTGTTTTGTGCATTATTAACTGTTCTGCTGATAGAGTAATCCTGTTTTCAGTTGCCAGTCTCAGTTGTGTAGTTTGTGGTCTCAGTTGTGTAGTGTGTGGTCTCAACGTTCTAGAATCACTCTCAGTCCAGTCTTGTAGTGTGTGGGCAAAACTCGCATTCTAATTAGTCACAACTGGAAAGTTGTGTAGTGTGTGGCCAGCTTAGCGGAGAACTCTTTTAATGTGATCACATTTTTCAGAATAACTTCGTTCCACTTGTTTTGGGCAACGTGTGTTTTCTCCCAAATCATTAAATAAACCCAAAAAGACATCACCAACGAATAAACAATAAAGCGCCGCGTCACATCATTTGAACAGCGCGTTACCATGGTTACTCGCAGCAAAACAATCAAGAGGGCCGCAACAGAACGAACCACTGCTCTCGAAATTGTTTTAGCTATCACTTTAAACTACATTAACATTCTGCATTGGAAGCGTTCATTTCACACAAAAAAAAATTTCTCCGCCACCGCACTACGCCGTTGTTGCTTATCCACCTTATTCCTGGGGCCGCTGATGTAAAACGGTTATGGGCTCAACTTCCGGTATAGTAACCGGAAGTGTCACTGCGTTGTTGTTTGGATGAGAGTTGGCGGTTTTATTAGCTTTAGCGGTGTAAACAAACTTTAGAAGCGTGTCTCATTTATTTCTCCGACGTTCACAAAAATGGCATTGTGCAGCTCGGGACATGTTGTGCAGCTCGTGATTGTACTAACAACCAAACAAAATTAAATTTGTGTGGAACATGGGCTGCTGACGAAGCGGGAGTGTAGCTGCCCTCCAAGGTACAGTTTCTACCGTCTCCCAAAAGAGGAGGAAGTCAAAAGTCACCGATCTCACCACTTTTAGGAAATGTAAGACCCATCTGTTTAAATCTGTTTTTAATGATTGATTAATGTTGTAATTACCAACTGTTTTTATGTATTGTACTTTGTTTAACTGCCTTTGTTTGTAAGCGTCTTTGAGTGTCTAGAAAAGCGCTATATAAATAAATGTATTTTTATTATTATAAAGGATGTGGCTGAAAATCTAAATCTTAAGAAGCCACCGAAGACATTATATGTATGTTCTTTTCATTTTGTGGATAAAGTACCCAGGGAGGATAATCCATATCCTACATTTGGTTGGGATACTCCAGACCACCAGAAAAGACCTGACAGCAGTGTTACACAAACAGGTAAGATATGTTGTACATCTCCATTGTATCTCCTTGGTTATTCCAAAAGTAACATGTAAACAATCGCACGTGAAGCGATAACGTCACAATAGATCAGCGCTGTGTGCTGATCTATTGTATGTATATAATATATATATATATATGTATGTATTATTATGTATGTATATGTATGTATTAATATATATATTTTATAATATATATATATATATATTATATATATTTTATATATATATATTATATATATTATATTGATAGTAGCTAAAAATGCTACTATAGGTGATGTTCGGCCACTTTTTCAGGTCATCCTCCCATCCTTTAATTTTAGTAGGCAACGGAATTGTTATATCGCCTCGTTTAAGACATGAAAGCTGGTGTTCCACATTTTTATGTAGTTATCGATCCAGAAAAAAACAGGAATACGCAATCGGTTCAACATTTGTAATGTAAACAAATGCGTGTTCCGGTGTCTACCGGACGTTTCGCCCATAATTCACGCAAAGGCTCATGGGGGCTAGGAATAAAGTGGATAACAGCTAACGGGAGCAGTGTTGCCAGATTGTTATGAGTTTTCCAGCTCAAAGTTCATGTAAAATCACCGAAATCGGTCCGAAAACAAAGTCCCAAAACTCACTATAGTTGCAGAAGCAAAATCAGAAACAGAACCTACCACAACCAGAGTAATAATACAGCCACGCAAGTGACGCGTAAATACTCTAATGACCCACTCGTCACCGACAAACATGACAACCACTTAAACAACGTGTATCGTGTCTAGAAGCTCCGGAAATGACTAACTCATGGATTAAAGCGAGTTTGATCATTGAAGACACGTTACAAACTTTCCGACATCAAACACCAACTTTTCTCAAACTCACGTCCTTATGAGGCTCTTTTCTCCGTGAATACGAGGCGGACTGTTATAAACCTCACATCATTTTACAGCTTAAATGTGGTGAACGTGTCTGTGCCGTCATGACTGTGCCCTGTGTTCACATTCGCCCTGGATGATCTGTTTTAGCCCTACCTGGGTCTGCGTGCGTCTCCGGAGCGGCTCTCCTCCTTGCTGCGTGTGCCTGTTTGTGCCAAAGCGCGTTCTTGATTCTACATAAAAGTGAGGACCAAAATTCGCATTCATACTATCAAGTAAGACTTTTTTGAAAGTGAGGACATTTTCCATGGTCCTACTTTCTGTTTTGGCTGTTTGAGGGTCAAGATGAGGTTTTAGGTTAGGGTTAAAATTGGGTTAAGGTTAGGTTTAGGGTAAGAGTTAGGGTCAGGGGTTAGTTTGGATGGTTAGGTTAGGTTAGGGTATGAGTTAGGGTCAGGGGGTTAGTTTGGATGGTTAAGGTTAGGTTTAGGGTAAGGTTAGGGTCAGGGGGTTAGTTTGGATGGTTAAGGTTAGGTTAGGGTATGAGTTAGGGTCAGGGGTTAGTTTGGATGGTTAAGGTTAGGTTAGGGTAGGGTTAGGCTCAGGGGGTTAGTTTGGATGGTTAAGGTTTGGGTAAGGGGCTGGGTAACACATTACGTCAATGATTGTCCTCCGTTGATGCTAGCAAGAATGTGAGTGTCTGTGTGTGTGTTGGGAGCACGAGCAGAGCAAGAGCAGTATTTGCAGGATGAATTAAAAACAGAAGACCAGGTCTAGCCTAAGACATGTTTTGAAAAACATCACTAAAACAATTTATTACACAGTATTAAAAGACACACAGTAGATGCATTTTATTCAACAAGCCAATTATTCATAAAGAATATATATTTTTCCCTCCGTGTTGCCCCGCTCCTCTTGCGTCACTTCCGGTGTGCGCTGATTGGTTTTGCTATGTGTCTGTCAATCTCACACTGAAATTGAATTGAACGGTCGCAACTCCAGACTGATTTCCTTCGTATTAAATGTAGGCTACCAGAAGGAAATCATTCTTGCTGGCCAGGCAGGAGATCCATCTGTAAATGTGTTTCAAACATTTGTCAAACGAGGCCCAAAAACAAAATGAACAAGATCAAGTGCTACAGGCAAAGGCCAAAAAAGGCTTATTTCTTCTTCGCCCTTTTACATCGCTGCCTGAGCCACGTCCTGAGAACGTAGATATAGAAAACAGGTACGCTTAGCTTTTCATGTCTGATAGTTCACATGTCTTACTCTTCACGAGTCTGTTTCAATGGAATACACACAATTCATCTAAAAGTCTAAACATGACACGTTTCAGCTCTTCTGAAAAGGAACAAACACTAAAGTTTGTGGTAACACTTTAAAGTACCGCCCGCTAGTTAATAGGTAACTACAGGGGTACTTACTGGTACTTCTGGTGTTAGTACCAGTGGTACTTACTGGTAACTACAGTGGTACTTGTAGTGGTACTTAGAGTGACAAGTACTGGTAACTAAAGTGATAGTTTCAGGCAAGTTAAGTATTAATTATAGTGATAGTTACTGGTAATTACTGGTACTTTTGTGGTACTCTATATAAGGATTATGGTGGCATCATTTGTACTAATTAGTGGTACTTATACGGGTACCTCTAGTGATGCTTAATTGTGTACTTGGTGGTTCTATTTGTGATGCTACACAGACAAGGTAAAGACTGTTATGATATTGTATTATATTATGATAAATATTGTGTATAATACAGATTATGATAAAAATGGTGGGAATCTAATACAAAGAGACACCTCTTTATTATGCTCACAGCCACAACAGATATGAAACACATATTAACAATTTACAAATGTTCATCGACAAACCCCAAAAAATATTTACATACTACAGCTGGTTAAGCTTTAAACAGTAGTTACTAGTAAATAATGTATCGAGCACTCGCTAAATTACAGTAAAAGTTGGTACAGCTGGTCTTGTACAGTTTAATACAGTGGTACTTCACTGGTAGTTACTGCATTAAATAACTGTCAATTACACTGACAGCGGGTCGTATTTTAAAGTGGACAAGGTGGTACTTCACTGTCAGTTACTACAGTAATTGATAGTGTAACGGGTATGGTCTTACACATGTCCTGAGTGGGAGTCGAACCCGGGTCTCCCACGCGACGGTCAACCTGAAAAACCATTGAGCTAAAGGGAACGCACATTTTCACCTCTGAGAAAAAGTAAATGAACATGAATTCGGTTTAGCTCTGTGCTACTGGCCTCTGGTTATCAGGACAAGATGGATCTACTGCTCCTGTGTGTTATTCCAGACTGTCAGCAGTGATAAAGTATAAACACCGAACACATTTATCTGAGCCCAGTCCTTCTCCAAACTCCATTTCCAAAGCGTTTACTCCGACACAAGTGGGACAGGGCGCAGAGGAGCCTGTGGAATGAGCCCCGTTTGCGTAACAGACGGAACGCTGGCTGACGATTGGTCCTGACCCGAGGCTGACCCAGAGTGAGCTCCTCCGATTGGCTGCTGTCGAGGGCACATTTGGAAGTGTTTAGAGACGGCAGACCAGATCTCGTCGGTCAAATCAGAATATTCCACGAAACAAGGCTCACATGGTGAAGTCTGGAGAACCAGTTTATGTTTCAGCTGTGTTATATTTTAGCTAAGATGACATGATCAAGCACTCACATAATATCTGGTAATATTATCAAGCTATCTGCTAACTTGATAATAACAATGATATCATTTTACGAGATTACGAATAATAATGCATCCGATATATAGCACTTTTGATGACACCCAAACACGCTTCACATTCAGCATTATTCATGAATGCCATACTGGAGAGTGGCAAGTTACTTTTTTTTTATTATTATTATCAAAACACCTTGAAAACAAATTTTACATAAATATTGATCATCACAAAGGACAGCACACTAGGACAAAATGGGCAGGATTGGGAAAAAGGGGTAAGACACAGAAGGAATATGGGCAAATGGGACAGTAAATGTAAGGGTGGGGACGGGACTAAAAGTGCAGGGTCAGTTCTCCAGTGGGGGTGAGGTGGATGAGAGTGTTGTGAGGGACGAGGTGGGTGGCTCTGCTGCCATGTGGAGTTGGCAGAGGTGTGCGGCTAGTAGTCCGGTGAAGATTGGACAGTGGGTTGCTGTTTTGTTGTCGTGGAGATGGATGTGTCAGACGATAAAGATGGTGTACCGGGCTATGAAAAAGGTGAGACAGGTGAGGTGGATGTTGGCTCCAGAACAACTCTTGTTGGGTCCAAACAGGAGGAACTAGGGTCTGCCCCCTCCTAGGTGTGACCAGACACACTGTCCCGTGTCTCCCCGTCTCTGTTGAATGTGTCAGGGACACATGCATGCAGTGCTGTAGATGTAAAAATGATCCTGTGTCTGAATTTGACGAAAACAAGGCTGCCGTTTTGTACCATCGGCCCCTCCAACCAAAAGCTGTAATTGACTTGGTTAATTATGTTTCGTGGGTAGAACCACACCCCCATCGCACTCCAACCACACCCCTACGTCCCTGGAAGCCTTCATATCCAGCTCACGCTCGTGTCTCAGTTTGACCATGCGCCTCATCTCAGCACAACTCTGCGCTCTCGACCCACCCGCTCTCCACTTTTTCACAACATTCCCTCTAACACCCACTTAGGAAGGGGGGTTTTGAATCGCCGGCAGAGCGCTGAGACAGGACCCCCACACTGAGTCTCCTTGCCTGGTCATCGCTCATCTGATTCCATGGAACTTCAACATCTACGTCTATTCAATAAACATGTATAACTATCTCTGTTTTGGCGTGGTCCCAACTGAAATAACCCTGTGAGTGTCATCAGATCGCCCAGAGTCAAGGGTTAGACTTTTCAGGGTTATATTTGCATAAAACAACTCATTCAGAGTCAGATGATCTTAACTCTCAATTTTAACCCTTACTCTATGACACCAGGGAGTGAAACAAAAAAGAAGATGACTCTCCAGGGGTAAAATCAACTCTACACTTGCTGAAAAAGGCTCAACTTCCAAAATTTAACACTTTCAAATTTGCTGTGTAAGTACCACTACAAGTACCACTGTAGTTACCAGTGGTACTAACACCACAAGTACCAGTAAGTACCCCCGTAGTTACCTATTAACTAGCGGCGGTACTTTAAAGCAGTGCTTCTCAATTATTTTTTGCCGCACCCCCCCTGGGAAAGAGAAAATGTTTCCCGCCCCCCCACCCCCCCTCACCGCGGTGACTAAAATCAGATTATTATCTATAAAAAGTGTATAAGTATATTTAAAAGTGTATCCTTTTAAAGATTAACAAAAGAAAAAATCAATATCAACTGAAACAAAGTTCAACAAATATTAACTTTATTTTGTACGTTTACACTTTGCAAGTTTATATATATGTTTTTATTCATATTTTTTGCAGTGTTATTTTTACAGTGTAGTCAGCTTCACAGGCTGAATAGAAAAGGCTTTGAGCGGCGCTGGGCGCTGTTTATTCCACAAATGATCAGAGCTGTACCGTTTGTGTGGAGTAAAGTTGGTGAAATGATGTGGCAGATCATTTTACCGCGGACACGCGACCTCGGGCTTGTTGACGCTGCTCTGTCCCGGTTGAGAGAGCGCGCGGTGCCGTTCTTTCCACCAGTGTGTGTCTGGCGCGGTGCGCGAGAAGCCTGGACCGCTGCACACAAACACAAGCGGAGAGACGCGGAAATGTACCGACACCAGCACCACGATCAAAGCAGGGCAGACAAGGCGCGTGAACGGGACAGATTTTATGAAACGCGCTGATTCAGGACCGATAGGGCTGGAGCTTATTGATCTAGTGGACTGTTACGCGCCCCCCCTGGCATCGCATCACGCCCCCCCCCAGGGGGGCGCGCCCCACTATTTGAGAAGTACTGCTTTAAAGTGTTACCCAAAAAAGAAAGAAAGAAGCCCTAATTTGTGCAGTCCAACACTAGTTTACACAATCACAGCGTCGAAATGGGAACCACACTTTGATGGGACGTGCTTACAAGGGATTAACAATGTAAAAATACACTGACAACCACTTGCTTTAAATGGTAAAGGGCCCAGAGTGAGTCCCTAGTACTGCACTTTATTTTCTTGAGTTTTAAGTAGTGGAACAGGTCTTTCAGCCATTTTGAGAACTGAGGTAGATCAGATGTGTTCCACTCTAAAAGGTATGATGATGTTGATGTTTGTGTCAGTGTGTATTTATCAGTGTGTGTGGTTAAAGCCTGGTTCTCCATGGCTTTGTTTTCTTTCTGCTGGTTTCTGGTTCCCCCTAACATGACCTGTGCTCCCACACATTCCACACACACACAGACCGAACCCCTGAGAGCGGGCCCCTGACTCCTGCACACACACACACACAGCACTTACAGATAAGAGCTCGCTAAATCCTGTGAGGGAGGATGTGCTGCGTGACAGGATGTTGTCTGGAATCAGGCGTGATCAAGAGTGTGTGTGAGAGCAGTGAGAGTGTGTGTATGTGTAGGTGAAGGCGGGGAGAGTCTAGTTTTACCATGAAAGATAAAGAGTGGTTACAGAAATAGAAGAGCTCCATCTGGTGGCAATGAAAATCATGACAACATGGCTTCAAAGAGCACTAAACTTATTAAAAGTAGCCTACCAGTAGAAATACCATTAAAGTGAGGCTAAACACGCGTTCAGAGACTAACTCCGCCCACAACTGCACCTCAAACAGACTCGCAAAAGTGGGAGATGCCCGGATTAAGAGACGCCCAGGTGGGTGTGAACAGACATGATTGACAGCACCAAATATGAACAGTGAGTTTGGTGAATGATGCGGTCCTGGTCCTGACGTGAGATTTGCAGCAGAGGAAACTGTACAGCAACAGCACCAAGTCTTTGCTTACTTGCTTACGTTTTTTTTTTTTTTTAATATTAAAGGAGACCTATTGTGTTTTTTGTTTATATTTAGTAAGAAACTAGAACATATGCAGATCAGTAATTTACCTTTTGTTCATTGTAAAACACAAAGTTGATCTAAAACAGCTTAAAAATAGAAACAGCTCTACTGACTTCCTGTTCAAATTGCAGATCTGATTTAATTTAATTGACCTTTATTTAACCAGGGAAGTCCCACTGAGATTCAGAATCTCTTTGCAGGGAGCCCTGGGGGAAGGGTCAGGGGAGGCATTAATGGACATGTTTTTAGTTGTAGGAGGAAACCGGAGAACCCGGAGGAAACCTACGCAGACACAGGGAGAACATGCAAACTTCACACAGAAAGGCCCTGGGTCGACTGGGAATCGAACCCAGAACCTTCTTGCTTTGAGGCCAGAGCGCTAACCGCTGCGCCACCGTGTCGCCCCGCCTCTTCAGTTTAAAATTTCACTGTAATAAACAACAGATTTTAAATAACAAATTATTATTGAAACAAAAAGAGGAACGCTTCATGGACCTCCAAACATGAGTAAAAGGTAGAAAGAGGTGCTCATTGGTGAAGGCAGGGGTCATAGATGCATTTAATTACAGAAAAACCCAAGGCACTCTCTTTTAAATAAAATGCCTTTATTAACTATGGCATGTCAAAAATGGACCTCAAAAAGCCCCAATAGGGCTTCACCACCTAACCAAGTTAGTGTGAGAAGTGGGCAGTAACATAAATGCACCACAAGATGGTGGTGTGGAAAAAGTTGTATGATAAAATATTAAAATATTATAAGTTCACACAAAACTACAAAAATACAGTAAAATCAAGATCCTCATTCAAACCAGGGTGTTTAGTGGCTTGCAATGTATAAATCCAAAATGTTTCCCGTTGTTGCAGTTTTTTTTAAGTCTATTACCTTTTTGTATTGTCTCTGGTATATGTTCAGTTCCATGTGCTTGTAAACTGGAGGGGTTGTTGTTATGAAATTCAGAAAAGTGTCTGGCCATCGGATAGTTGGTGTTGCCTGTACGAATAGCATATTTGTGTTCTGCCAGTCTGTCCTGTAAGCGTCTCTTGGTCATACCAATGTAGAACACGTTACACAGATGACAAACCAGCCTGTAGATCACAAACGTAGTCTTGCATGTGATAAAATGTCTTATAGTGTAAACAAAGTAAATTATTATTGTTGGAAAGTGGATATGGGACAGTTTTGAACCATACATATGTCACTTTGAGCATTAATCTTTTGAAATATATAAAGTAAATACAGACAAGTGGAGGGGATAGGTGGTAGGTGAGAACGGGGATTTCTGAACACTTGAGCTGCAGCTGAAGAACAAAACAAGATTACTCCAACATGTATGAATCAATTCAAACATAACTTTGAGTAAACTAATAATGGAAGAAGGCCATTATAACAAGGTTAAAAACTTAGAAAAGTGAATTTGACAGAATAGGTCTCCTTTAAAGGTGGGTAGGTGATTTTACACAGCAAACACAATTTAGGTTTTAAATCTGACAACTTCCTCTCCTAAATCCTTCAACACATGGTTAATATCAACATATTTTCATTTTGGTTGCATATGTGACTTAAAAACTTCTTTTTGCAAACAACAAAGTGAAACTGGAGAGGACCGCCCAAGCTCAACCAATCAGAACGCAGCATTCAGCTCCTGATTAGAACTAAAATTCTTTATTATTCAGTTCAGACAGTACTCAGGGGTCTCATTTTTCACAAAGTGCTGCATTTACTATATACTTTTTAGTGGAAAGTACAAAGTTTACTAATTTACAACTAAAAAAGTTAGCTACCCCAACTTTAAACATATGTATTAAACCTTTACTTTAGTCTACATGAGCACATGAGCCTATGATGTGAGTATTTTCTGAAAAGGAAAATCGAAAATGAAAAACACAGGCACGATTTTCGAACCAGCGCATCGTTGAACTAGAGGTGGCACATCGCACCACTCGCTGATCAAGCTGAGCCACATGACGGCTGATGTCATTACACAGCGGGTGAAGCTTTAAACTCTCCACAGCAGCGATGTCAGAGGAGGAAGTTTAGATAAACCACCTGGGCGGCTCGTCTGCCGCATCAACTCACTGTGACGTCAGCGTGAACTGAAAATGCACTGACAGTGTTTGACCATCCTGGCAGTACAGCCGCGTTTTTACACACATCTGCAAAACAGTAGATAATTCAATTTGACTCCATATACACAGTCTGACAGTGAAAAAAAGTTGATTCTGAGTTTAGTTTCTCTTTAAATTTGACTAAAAGCACTAGTGTGGCCATACCTGTTGGTCAAAACCTGATCCCGTCAGATCTCAGAAGCTAAGCAAGATAGGGCCTGGTTAGTACTTGGATGGGAGACTGTTAGAACACCAGGAGCCACAGTGGGACGACAGGAGTAGATTGTCGTTGTGTCCTTGGGCAACACACTTAACCCACACTGCCTCAGTGTCTGTTACACTGGGTGAGTGGATGTTAGATTGTAAAGCGCTTTGAGTGTCTGGAAAGGTATAAACTATATAAATAAACCATTTACCATTTTTTTTAGTACAAATAGGCTACCATTAAGTTTCACTTAAAGTACCAGTATAAATACCAAACAAATCCAATTTAGATTCACATTGAAAAATTTACCATTTTGTGTCACATGTTCACCTCAATTTTAAAATGAAATGTAGTAAAACTCCCCAACGTCCCGTTAAAGAGGGATAAGTTAAAGAGTTGAAGATTAGGTTAAGTCTAGCCAAGTAGTTCAAAGCTTATAGAGTTAGGCTCCATGAAATGAATGTAAGTCAGCCCTTGGTCCAAACACATTATTTCTGTTGTGCAGGAGCTTGACAAATCAAGACTGAAAGTGAACATAAGAATAAACAAATACGTTTTTACATTTCTAATCAAATCCACTTCAGACTTTACTCTGACATTTATTTACATGTTTGTTTCTATTTCCATGGTGATTTTTCTCACGGTGTCACTTTAAACACACTCGTTCATAACTCGAGCCTGTTTTGACTGAAGAACTTTACTTCTGCGTCTCAGACCAAACTGCAGCTGATAAGACGGTGGGGTCTTGTGTCTTGTGTGTTCATGATGTAGCTGCAGCTTCTGAAAGTTGATGGTTGTGTTTATTTAGACAATGTACAAGTAAAGTGCAGCTAAATTGTTGGTTCGTTAAACTGTGTATTTTTGGCAATTTTAGCACATATTGTGCTTGCAAGTTTCAGGACAAAATAGTCATAAAATGCACTGTAAAAAATCCTAAGGCCAAAAAGTTAAACAAACTTAAATCTTTATGTTGATATAACTTGATAATGTGAGTCAAAGATTTTTAACTTAAACTTTTAAGTTACAAGAGAGAAAGAGAGAGAGAGAGAGAGAGAGAGAAAGGGGGAGAGGGAGAGAGGAATAGAGAAGGAGAGACAGAAAAGAAAGAGAGAGAAACAAGGAAGAAAAAGAAATCGAGATGAGAAAGAAAGAAAGAAAGAAAGAGAAAGAGACAGGAGTCAGAGAGAGAAAGAGAGAAACAGGAGAGAAAAAGAGAGAGAAGAGATAGAGGGAGAGAAAGAGGGAGAAGGAGAGACAGAGAGAGAAACGGGAAAGAAAAAGTGAGAGAGAAGAGAGAGGGAGAGAAAGAAAGAAAGAAACAGAAGAGAGAGACAAGAGAGAAAGAGAAAGAAACAAGAGAGAAAAAGAAAGGGGGAAGCGAGAGGAGAATCTGAGAAAAGAAAAGTGACAGTCACAGAGCGAAAGAAGAGCAAAAAGGGGAAGAGTGGGAGAAAAATGAAGAAAGAGAGAAAAAGAAGAGAGAGACTGTCAGACAACTCACACACATTAGTTTAATCAACATAAAACTTTGAGGCAGAAATTGAACTTACATTTTTAAGTTGAAGTGCATTTTATTTTTTCCAGTGTGACTGTGTCTCACTGCAAAGGCCAGTGTCATTTCTAGACTCTCAAGAAAAAAGAGATGGTCCGCACAGCAAATGTAGCTCTTGTAGTCGTTTATTTAACCCAGTGACGTTTCAGGCACCTAACCCTTCAACAGACATGAATGAGCTCAGACATACCATGCAATACTTTATGACAGGGCACCTCTTGAAGTGTGTAGAGCATCATTCCTATGTAAATATGTACACATGTGTATAACATTTTGTAAAAATTGTAAAACAACATCTCATATTGACCAATGGGGTCACATTTTGTTCCCGTGACCAGTGTGACCAAGCGGGTGCGCTCTCGGGCTTAGCTACCAATTTATATTATTTTTACATTTACCAGCAACGCCATCCCCATTAAATAGGGAAATAAATTGTATATTTTAATTTAGCTTTAAGGCAACACAGGTTCGTAAACTAAAATGACATGAGACATGAATCAGGTTTCTTATTTATTACTTAGAATTCTAGTTTTTGCTTTGAGTTAAGTTAAAATAAACATAGGGCACCTTGGACAAACACGAAACAAAAGTCTCTCAGAGTCCCATATTACAACCGTGACAAGCTCCAATACCAGTCCTTAGCTTACAGCGGGCACCAGAGCCTTGTTTGGGCCCATGTTCCTCCATTGACACAGTTGAGATGATAATCACGATACACACGGAGACAGGAGATGAAAAAGAGGCGACAAAGAGCCGAAGGCAAAGAGGAGGCTCGCCGCCAGCAGGAGCCTACAACAGGTTACACAGTCTAAACATGGTACATAGTAAAATAATACATCAAAACAGTGGACACAGACACATACCGGAATACAGAGTGGTTTGTGCGCTGACCCGTCTAGCCGCCCAAAACAGCCCACCAGCAGCAAGGGGAGAGATCCGACGCCAGGCCATAGCGAACTAAAACAATTGCCCATTAGCTTGACGCATCCTGGGTTTTTCCACACAGAAAGTTACTACAAGCTACTCACCGATGCCCGCACACTTTTCCTAGTCGCCGCGCTTTACGCCCTCGAACGACCCAAGTGCGCCTATTCGCTGCACCATAGCTGCAGTAGTGCTTTCGCCTCGCGGCCATGACCCGGCTCCTCTGGCGTCTGACGTCAAGGTGGGAGGAGTAGAGAGGGACGACATGCCAACGTAGTGCCCCTTTTATAGGCAGGTGTGCGACTGGCCAGGTGCGCAAACCCCACACTACTACACCAGGTTGATGGTTTTTAGCGGTAGGGGAAACCAGAGCACCTGGAGGAAACCCACACACACATACACAAACACGGGAGATGTCTTAAACCTATTAATTCTGTCTAAAATGTGCCTCAAAGCATTGCAACAACAACACTGACTCGTTTTGAATAAGTCATTATTTTATTAGCTTTTTGCTGATTTGGGGTCACTTGTTTTGGATTTCTTTTTTTTTAAGGCTTGGTCACTTGTTGTGTTCTGAAAATCTGGAAATGTTCCCTGGCAACAACTATGTAGATATTGAACCAAAAAACAGTACAGTATAACACAATTCTAATATGTTTTCAATTTTGTCTCACAAGAACAAATGACTTTTTGTGAATTTGCTAAAAAAAACAACAACTAGTTTTTCAGAAAACAATACCATTGCTTTAATTTAGTAGTGAAACAACTCTCTTCAATAAGCTGCTGTTTACTCTCTCTGACTGGCAAATGAGAGTGGACGTGATCCTTTCAGAGGAAAAGAAAGTACATTCTCAACCTCCCAGTTGCTGCGTTCAGGCAACTGAGTTGAACAGTTCAAAGAGTTGTACTCGTACGTAAACATTATGGCTAATGCTAATCTACCTTTAGGCTAAACAAAAGTAACATTAAAATACCTGTAGGCAATGTTTATGTGGCATCCGGAGGGCTCTACACATAAAAATAAATACAGCGGCGGTTTGCCATATTGGTGAACAGTGCAGGCAAAACAGGGCAAAGACTGCGAAAACAGAAAGGTAAGACAGCAACACCAGCTCCCATTTGTCGGTGGCACCTTAAGTTGGGAAGTTATGCTGCTCTGACTGGAAGCGCACGCCCAGAGCCACCACAGAGCCTGTCCACCCGACACAGCTAAACAGCCACAAACACCACAGTGCTGGCAACACACTCGGGCCCATAGCAGCACCGCAACACCTGGAGACGCAGCGTTACTACCCACAACACAGGAGACGTACGTTGTACGTGAGGTCAGAGGGTGTGTGATGCAATGAGACGCTCTTTTATTGGTTGCCGGCTAGCACAACAGCCAATAAGAAGCAAGCACCAAATTGACTTGACTGTCCTGTCACATTCACAAAGTTTTTGTGACACTTAAACACTTGTTTAGGTTGGGTCTTCACAACTTGTATGTGAAGACCCAACCTATTCTCATGAAAATGTATATGTATCCCACGCACATATAAATGTGGATGTATACCACGCACATATAAATGTGTATGTATACCACACACATATAAATGTGTATGTGTCACAGGTTTGAGTTTTATGGTAAAATGTGTATGTTAAAAGGGCCGAGCTAAAAGCAAACAGACAGAATAAAAACAATGAAGTGAGGGCTAAAAATGGTGTAACCAATAAACAAAACGTCCGTAATTAAAAAATATAAATAATTTATTACAATAAAAGAATAAAAAGAATAGTTAATAGAATAAAAACCAAATAAAAGGCCCATTAAAAACAAAGATAAAAGAAAGGAGCAGCATCGTCGTCCTTCGTCTCGCGTCTTCCTCCTGCAGGCAGGGGCCGGACCTGGACACAGAGCACACACACACCCAGCACCAAAGAAGGCCATATCTTGTTCAAACCACCACTACTGTCCCGGTACTTACAGGCGAGGCAGAGTTTCACCTCTGCCTCCGCTGTTGTCTCACTTCGTGGTGGTCTATCCCGGTCCATTCTGCTGGCTGCTGGGTCTTGGGTGGAGACGCGCCTCTGTCCTCGGCGCAGCGCCGTCCTGGCCATCCCCGGCGGTCCTGCAAACAAAAGCACAACACCGAGCCAGCGCATAGCGTACCACACGAGGTTCCAGCCATAGGCTTTCCAATGAACACCACTACTACAGTGCAAGACACTTACAGCGAAGGCAGGATTCCCTCCTGCCTCTACGCTTCCAGACTTCATGGTGTTCGCTCCTCTCGTGGGGGCTCGGGTTGGCTTGCCGCGGTCCTGCTTGTTGGCCAGACACCCAGCGCCGCGCCGTGTAGCCGTCTCCCGCGTCCCTTCCCGGCTCCATGTCCGGTCCGGTCCCGTCTCGGTCTTGCCACATCTACTGCTCCCGATCGTCCTTCGGCTGTGCCCGTCCGGGTACCCGGGGTCCGCCGTTACCCCCGGGTCCCTTCCGTCCTCCTCTGTCGTCGTTCTCTCTCTCTTTTTCCTGTCTCTTCCAGTCCTCTTTAAAAACAGTCTTTTTGCCGCCAAAGCACAGGTGCGCTGATTGCGCCTGGGAGGAGGCTGGCATCTCCAAGGCAACCAGGGGAGGGGTTAAAATGCTAAAACAGTCTTAAAAGCACAGCAACAACATGCAAAGATAAAAACACGCAAAATAAAAGCAACTTAAAACCCCCATCCCACTTGCCTTCTCACATATGTATCCCACACACATATAAATGTGTATGTATACCACGCACATATAAATGTGTATGTATACCACGCACATATAAATGTGTATGTATACCACGCACATATAAATGTGTATGTATACCACACAAATATAAATGTGTATGTATACCACACACACATATAAATGTGTATGTATGCCACACACATATAAATGTGTATGTATACCACACACACATATAAATGTGTATGTATACCACGCACATATAATGTGTATGTATACCACGCACATATATAAATGTGTATGTATACCACACACACATATAAATGTGTATGTATACCACACATATATAAATGTGTATGTATACCACACACACATATAAATGTGTATGTATACCACGCACATATAAATGTGTATGTATACCACACACACATATAAATGTGTATGTATACCACACACATATAATGTGTTGTATACACCACATATAAATGTGTATGTATACCACACACATTTAAATGTGTATGTATACCACACACAATATAAATGTGTATGTATACCACACACACATATAAATGTGTATGTATACCACACACACATATAAATGTGTATGTATACCACACACACATATAAATGTGTATGTATACCACACACACATTTAAATGTGTATGTATACCACACACACATATAAATGTGTATGTATACCACACACATATAAATGTAGATACCACAACATATAAATGTGTATGTATGCCACACACACATATAAATGTGTATGTATACCACACACACATATAAATGTGTATGTATACCACACACACATATAAATGTGATGTATCCACACATAAATGTAGTAGCCACACACATATAAATGTGTATGTATACCACACAAATATAAATGTGTATGTATACCACACACACATAAATGTGTATGTATACATGCACATATATAAATGTGTTTGTATACCACACACACACATATAAATGTGTATGTATACCACACACACATATAAATGTGTGTATACAGCATAAATGATCTTTTTTGTGTGTCTATGATGGAGTTGTTGTTCAAGTTCATTTCTCTGGTGGATTTAAAGATGTTTTCAAAAACACGATCCCTCCACATCATCAAACAAGACAAAATGCAAAGACAACTTACACACAACTGACACCGTTTCCTGGAGGTCAAATATTTATTTATCAAAATAAAAATGTCTAATCATTTGTCACATCATATTTATAACATGTTTTTTTTTATCTAAAACTTGATCATATAAAATTTTAGGACGATGTGGTAATGTGGTTGCTAGGTAACAGTTGTGGACTGACCTATGTCATATTTACTGGACAAAAGACCATTCTAAACCTCATCAAAACAAACTGGTGAAACCAGCAAACTCTTGAGTGAAATCTTCACACATACTTGTGCTCAAACCTGTTCCACGCACATTAAGTCTATCTGAAGAAATGACTCGCTGAACCTGTCCGAGGCTCTCAGAGCTGTAAACGCCTCACATACTGGCTGGATGTGGTGACTTCTGCCTTTTCAAACACTACAAGTTTGTTTCGTGCTCAGACTGCTGCCTTAGGGGAAAGCAGGAGGAGTGTTTGCTTTGGATCCAACGCAAAAGGAAAGAGAGAGGACAGACGGAAGAGGACAGAAGAGAGAGAAGGAGAGAGGAGAACAGGAGCATGGAGAGCAAAAGAGAACGATGGAATAACAAGAGAGAGTACATCCTGGCATCGGCGGGGAACGTGGTGGGCCTGGGGAATGTCTGGAGATTCCCCTACCTGTGCTACAAGAACGGAGGAGGTACTTTGACACTTTTATACTCTACTAGAGCTGGGTAATACTGAGTTTAAGATCATTTAGTTTACAAAATATCCAACATTTGAGCAGAGAGTTAAAAGGAAAAATGTTACAAAAAGAAAGAATTGCAAAGGGAAAAAAATGCAGTGATTCTGGGAACTTTACGCTCAGAGAATAAATGCAAAACTTCTGCACATTGTGTAGTCAACAGGTTGCGTTCACGTGACATCACAATGTACTCGGAGGTTGTTTGGCAGCTCAAATGAATCTTGCGTAAATGATTTTTTTATAGACCAGTTTTATAGTTAATGTTTTTTTTAGTTACAATATTTAATAACATGTATGAAATGACAGTTTAAATGAGAAGTCTCAAACTGGTGGCCCGGGGCCAAATGTGGCCCTCTGGATGATTTCAGTTTATAGATTATAGTGACTAGGGGTGTAACGAAGTTTTTAGAACGATACGATACATTTCGCTATGAGGCCAAGAGATACAATTACAAAACGATTTTAGGGTTTTTGGGAACGATACGATTCAGAACGATACAGCTGTTTTAAAACGATATTTCGATTCAGTTTGATAACTTACGACATCAATAAAATCAGCTTAAATTATTTTTCATTGCACATAAAAAAACTGCAACTTTTCCCCTTTATACTCAAGTTTAGTATCATAATAAAATAAGTGACCCACATTTCACCATCTTATTGAATCATTGTGGTGTGGAGATGGGAGTCTGAGAACTTACTGTATCTCATCATTAGATTCAATATTAAATCCATAAACATGTGCAGACTCAAAGTTTTGATCCAAAGCATGTTGATGTTGCGTCTTAAGTACGGCATATGTCCAAAATGTGACAGACTGACAGCGGAGCATAAGCCTGCGCGAGCACGCCCCGAGCGTGGTTGCAGCTTGTCTGGTTCTTTTCGGAGCTCGAGTCGTTCCGCAGCGTTAGCTCCGTGGGCAGTTTGGTTTCGCCTTTGCGGCTTTGTCCCTCGTGGTCTGCGCTCTCGCAGGCCCGCGGGATGGTTTGGATACAGCGCTGTCTGTCTCCTCCGCAGGGCTGTACGGCGGCGGTGACGTCCGGGAGGAGATTCCGTGTGAAACGCGCTGCAGGCGCTTGATGATGACGCAGCGCAGAAACCCAGCGTAATAAACGCGCATTTAATGAAACATTTATGTGAAAAATACACTACTAAGAATGTCATTTGTCTGTACGTTTATGTTTCACCATATATCTAAATAAACCGATTTTTTGGCTTAGATTCGAAGTGATTCAAAGTTGCATCGATGTGTTGTCAGGATTAAGGCAAACTAGTAGAACGCCGATCGATGCAGCGGATCTGTGTATCGATACTTGAATATGTAGGTGAATCGTTACACCCCTAATAGTGACCCACCAATCAATGGTTATAAAACTTCTAAAATACACTAAACAAGGGTTCTCGAACTTTTCGGACCTGGACTCCCAAAACACCCATAGCCCACTCACGACCCACACAGAAAAACAAAATAGATACTACTTCAACTTTCAAGCTACAAAACAACTAAAATGAGTTTGGTTTGGTAGTTTATTACTTTATATGACCAAAAATCCGTCAAACATCCTAAGAAAAGGATTAAATGCCAAGTTATAATTGTAAAATACATCTTAAATCATCTCGAGACCCCCAGATTTGGCTTTGCGACCCCTCCCCCACTTTGGGAACCCCTGCACTAGAATACAGCAAACAACTTATGATTTGTCCAACATTTCTCAGGGCAGAACAGTTGGACAGTTTACCCAAAATGTAGGGCTGTTAATTGACCAAAAAAATGTCCAAAAAGGGGGCCAATGGGTTAGGGTCAGTGTTTTTGATTCATCTGACCCAATCAGTGCTTGAAAGGACTAAAAATGCCGAAAGCAACAAGGATCAGGGAGGCCATTGAAATCCGAAACGTGCCTAGACTGTACATGGCTCCATTGTCCTACTGTCCCGACAGCAAAATGGCAAAAAAACAACAAAAAACAGCAGAGCAGCAGCACGGTCTACGGAGAAATCATCGATATACAACGACATTTTTTCCTTTTTTTGCAGCTTAAATGTTAGATAAATGTGTAATGTTAATATTTAATCACAAAAGTGCAGATCACTCATGAAAGTTCACTCCGTACTTTTGTCTCTTACTAAGTAACCACGTTCTTTTTTTATAACATTTACATACTCATATTAAACCACAGATCTGCTGCAGTTAAGGAAATCTGTCTTTGCTTAACCCAGGAGTCTCAAACTCAGATGGAGCTGGTCGAGGATCACATTTTCAAATACAGAACTCACTATGTCATATTCTATATAAACATATTAAAACCCATGTAGCACACATTCTAACATCCGTCGTTTTCTATTTTACTAGAGCTGTAGTCCTTTTGGTCCTTCAGTCCATTCATCGGTCCAGGGAGTTATATTTTGTATTTGTCGACTAATTCATTTGTTTAGTTTGTAAGATTTTAAGCGTAATGAATAAACAGAAGTTCTGAGCTTTTCTGTCATTAGTTTCTCTTCATTTTCTACACAATTGTTTTTGCACAACTCATTTACATTTTCAGTCGTTTCAAGCACTCATCCAAGCACTCATCAAAATTTGATTTTATTTGGTGGTGACTCTTTGTCTTCTCGTTTTGATTGTTTACAATCCAAGTTAAAACAGACAGTGAAGAATCTTGGGGTTGTTTTTGATCATCATTTTAAATTTGACAAACAGATTGACAGTGTAGTGAGAGCAAGTTTTTATCAACTGTGCCTTTTATCTAAGGCAAAGCCTTTTTTAAACCGCAATGATCTTGAACGGGTAATTCATGCTTTTATCAGCTCCAGACTTGACTATTGTAATGCTCTTTATGTTGGTGTCTCACAATCTGCACTTAGTCGTCTCCAGCTGTTCAAAATGCTGCTGCTCGTTTTTAACAAACACATCCAAATGTCAGCACATTACCCCGGTTCTTTTTCATCTTCATTGCCTTCCAGTTTCTTTTAGAATTGATTTTAAAATTTTAATTTTGTTTTTAAAGCTCTTAATGGCCTTGCGCCCTCTTACCTGACCGAGCTTCTCTCTGTTCCAAATTCAAGCCGGTCGTTAAGGTCGACTAATCAACTTTTGTTGGAAGTTCCCAGAGCCAGGCTCAAACACTGGGCTGATGGAGCTTTCTCTGTGGCTGGTCCCAGGCTGTGGAACACACTGCCTCCTGACATGTGCATGATCACAGATCTGGAACTTTTTAAATCTGACTTAAGACACATTTATTCAGACTGGCTTTAACACTGTAAATGTTGTGACATAATTTGCTGTTTTAGATGTATTGTTTTTATGCTTTGTTTTTGTATTTGGAAAGCACTTTGGTCACTTGAGTGTTGTAAAGGGCTTGATTGAGGTTGATTGATTGATTGAAAAAGATCATTTTTTACTTTAACCAACCGATTTTCAGTCGATTACAGCCCTACATTTTACATCAAACACACACAAGTGATAAAGTACATAAAAGTGGGTAACCAGGGTTCAAATGTTCTGTCCTAGAACATTTTGGACAAATCATAACTCATTTGCTGTATTCTAGTGCATTTTAGAGGTTTTATCACCATTGATTGGTGGGCCACAATTAACCCTAGAACACTTTCACTATAAAAAGTGACACCATCACTTTTACCGGGTAATTTTCACCTGATATAATAAACCCAAAAAAAGTACTTGTCATAAAAAACACTAATCCTGAGACAGAATGAAGCTGGAGTTGACCAGGGACAGTAAATATGTGAGTCTGATGAATGTTGTCACTCTTGACATGTAGCAGGATCATTTGAAAGCAAGTCTGTAGGTAAGAGTGGTCTTTGGGGTACATAACACAATGTGTAGTGCACCTCCTTCTCTGAGGGTAACAAGTCGAGCTGTACCGTCCTGCTGCCCCACGAGTCTAGACACATGTGCCTGATGATTCTTAACACACAGAGCAAAATCAAAGACTCTGGAAACTGTTGCTAAACAATGAACATGTTCTACAACTCATAAGCTCTAAGACAGGCATGTCCAAAATGCGGCTCTTGGACCAATTTGTTTTGGCCCTTAGACTTCCTGCTAGATTGGCCCAAATTTAGAAAAAAAGTGTTATTTTTAGTGTCAAATTTGAGCAATTCTTCTGTCAAACATTCTGATGCCTTTCGAACCTAAAACAAATGTTAAATGCCTTTTTAAAAGTTTGGTGGTTCATTAAAATTAGGTCAAATGCAAAATTTGAAATGACTTATGTGGCCCTTCACTCCATATAACTTTCAAAATGTGGCCCGCTGAGAAAAAAGTTTGGACACCTCTGCTCTAGGACACATGTTACGAGGAGAAACAGCAGATGAATTAAACATCTGCAGATTTGATCTCGCCAATGACCACGACAAGATACGCCAGAGAAAACGTAGATGTACAACAAAATGTCCAAAATGTTTTCTCGCCTTTTTTACATTTAAATGTTTGACTCCAACATTTTATTTTAGTCAAATCAAGTCAATCTTAAACTACCCCAAGCCCTAGCCCGAAACTTATCCATTTTAGTAACGGGAAGCCTAAACTTACATAGTATAATGACGTAAAAAAAAAGGCATGAAAACGTGCTTGTTGACCTTTCGTTGTACATTTTGTCTGGAGTCTGTGTTGCGGGCTGAGCTGAACACTGCTCCCAAAACAAAAGCCCTTCAAAAGAGAGCAGACAGACACAATGTGAGGCAAACGTGAAGGTCAGAGATACACAGCAGCTCAAAGATGTGCTATCAGCAGAAAAACACTCGTCCCATCGCTGTTTATCACAGGGGAGGCCAGACACGTTTCATCCTGGAGCGCACACAACTTTATGAAAAAACTAAATGTGTTGTTAACCCCAAAGACAATAAGAAACATGAAGAGTGATCAAGAATATTGTCATATACATTTGTTTCCATACAAGTCTATATTGTACTAGTGATTATGTGTGTGTAGTTCATTGTAAAACTCATTCGTTCATTCATTTTCTACCGCTTAATCCCGTTAGGGGGGTGACTGGAGCCTATCCCAGTGACTTTGGGTCTTAGGCGGGGAACACCCTGGACAGTGGCCAACTTGCCGCAGGGTTAGACAGACTAACATTCACTCTCTCATTCACTCTTTAGGGGAAATTTACAGTGATGCCCAATTAACCTAAACATACATGTTTTGGCGGTGGGAGGAAACCGGAGTACCCGGAGAAAACCCACGGTGACACGGGGAGAACATGCAAACTCCACCCAGAGAGATCGTGAGATGTTGATATGGTCCGACCCGGGAGTCGAACCCACGACCTCCTTATTGGGAAGCCAGAGCTCCACTTGGCTACCGTGCACCCTCATTGTAAAACTGTTCAGAAAAAACAGACTGTGAACTAAGGTCGCAAACTGGCGGCCCGGAGGCCAAATGCGGCCCTCCAGATGATTTTACAAGGCTCCCAGGATGATTTCTCATTATTATAGTGGCTCAGCAATCAAATATATCATCGAAATTTGACAGTAAAACTTGTAAAATGCACCAGAATGGAGGGATTTTTGGTAGACGTCACTTCCTGTTCTGCTGCACATGAGTTATGGAGACATGAGACTCAATATAAAACAACAAAACAGGCTGAGACCAGCTGTTTGGATCAGGTCTGAACCGGTCGGACAGACGTCTGTGTTTTTCTCACCGTTTTTTCACCTGAATGTAACTTTTGAGGGCCGCAGGGTCGCGTTTCATTTGCAAATATTGATTTAGCAGCAGAACTTTTGCTTTCTCACAGATAAACTCTTGTAGTTACTGACAACGGTGCTTTTCGACTTATTTCCACGATTTGCGTCGATGAACGGCAGCTCTTTCTGCAGGTCGGGTGTGTGAGCATCGCCCCAAAAAATCCTTCTACAACAGCAAATGACCTTCTGGTTACCCACTTTTATTGACTTTATCTCTTGTGTGTGTTTGATGTAAACTGTAGGGCTGTCATCGGCTAAAGACGTGTCTCATGGTCCGATTGGGCGACTAAAAAGAGGTGTGGCCAATGGGTTAGTGTTAGTATTTTTTATTTTTATTTAACCTTTATTTAACCAGGAAAGTCCCATTGAGATTCGAAGATCTCTTTTTCAAGGGAGTCCTGGCCAAGAGGCTCCAACAACACAACACAAACAAAAGTAAAACATTTTCTTTTGATCCATCTGACCCAACCAGTGCTTGAAAAGACTACAAATGTAAATGAGTTTGTGTAAAAACAAGATTATGAGTAGAAACTAGGGGTTGCACGACTACTGAATTTTAGTAGTCGACTAGTCGAGAGCGTTAGTCGCGTCGACTTCCACTAGTCGATGACGTCATTAACAAAAACAAAGATCCAAAGGCACGATGATTTTGCCTGGGCGATTGTGAGAAACAGCTTATATATTCTGACCATTATATCAGAAAACATTGGACGTACTTATATGCCCTGTAATAAAGCTGAACGTAGGCTCTTTGATTTAACATAAAAGAAGAAAAAAATAAAAGCTAAATAAGCCTATTTGTGCGTGCGCGCAGGGCGGAGGCTCTCGCTCTGACGGCGACTTGGATTCAGTCTGTCCACACTCACACACTGAGCTGTGGGACGTTTGGTCAGTGCGTTTTGAACAGTGAAGGAAACACATATCCACCTGAAGCCCTGGTTCCACACACATCACTCATCACTCTTTTCCTCTTGTCTCCTTATCCCACAAACCGCGCTGTAAAACGTAAGACCAGTGTGGATCCACAGACTCAGATCCAGGGGGACGATGTGCGCTTGGAGACGGCTGGTCAGGGCGCGTTGGAGCAAACTGTCCGAGCGCTTTGAGCCGGGGTGCAGCGGGCTCCAGGTGCCTGTGCGTTTGGCTAGACGGAGCGAACAGTCTGAGCGCTTTGAGCCGCTCGGCTATACAACGCGCTCGGCTAGACAAAGCGTTTTGGGACGGACAGTTTGTGCATTATTGGAGTGGAGCCGGGGTCGTGCTCGGTAGTGTCTGAGCGCTATGCAAGGCAGGGGTTGTCTACAGCGTGCTCCAGTGTGCCAAAGCTAGGGGATAATTCAATGTAGAAAAAACTGCATTGCACACTCCAATGGCAGATGTCCAAAATGTATTTATTAACCAGATCAGATAACGTTTCAGCAACAGCCTTCATCAGATCATTTTTTCTTTTTTCTTTTCTCTTGAACCACAGTGCACAAAATGTAGATAGCCCAGGTGCTCAAATAGCCTCCAACGAGTGGGAGGTCTGAGAAAAAGTGCCACACCCAGTCAGCCAGGTTAGCCCTCTACAAAGAGAAAAAAGATTTAAGATTATTAAAAATATTTACAATACATATATTATAAATAACATTTCAAATCAAAATCAACATTAAGTCCATGAGGAGTAAGAGTCTTAAGATGGTGAATCCAAAAATGCTCCCTCTTAGACAGGAGGAGTTCCAGATTCCCACCTCTCGGGGGCAGATTTACATGTTCGATGCCAATATATCTTAGTGAAGAGATAGGATGGTTTTGTTCTACAAAATGAGCTGCCACAGGGTCATTCATATTTTTGCATCTTATAGTGCTCCTATGTTCGGCAATACGAGTTTTCAATGCCCTACTGGTTTTTCCAACATAAGCCTTACCACAGGGGCAGGTGATCAAGTAGATGACAGATTTTGTATTGCAGGATATTTTTCCCTTGATGGGTATTGTTTTTCCTGTGTGAGGATGTTTAAAGTTATTGCAACGATAAGTATAGTTGCATTGGCTACATCCACTACAGCGATAATTTCCATCAGGGATGGGAGTCAAAAGGGTTTGGCCTGATGTAGTTTGGCTAGGAGGAAGGTAAGAGTGTACCAGTTTATCTCTGAGATTTCTTCCTCTCTTGTAGACCACTAGGGGATGCTCTTTAAAAACTCCCCCCAATGAGTGGTCAGTTTGTAGTATATGCCAATGTTTAGTTATTATATTTTTGAATTGTTCAGCAGGTTTTGAATACACAGTAGAAAATACAATGCGATTATTATCATTTTTAGGAGGTCTTTCCTTAAGAAAATTAGACCTGGGTTGAGATATTACCTTTTTGGCAGCATCATTGAGAACAGATTTCTTATAACCTCTATGTTCAAAGCTTGTCATCATTTACTTAAGTTACTTTCAAAATCTGTGTCTTTTTGGCATATTCTTTTTAAACTACAGAACTGACTGTAGGGAAGGCTCCTTTTTAAAGGAAGCGGATGATTAGAGTCAGCTTTAAGTAATGAATTTCTAGCTGTAGGCTTTTTGTACAAGTCTGTATACAGCCGGTTGTTCTCTCTAATAATCCACAAGTCCAAAAAGCTTAGGCGCTGTTGAGCATAATCAATAGAAAATGACAAAAATTGAGAGCGGCTGTTTAAATATCTCAAAAATGACTCAAGATGGTCTTTTGTGCCTTTGAACAAACAAAAGATATCATCCAAATATCTCTTCCACAAATATATATTTAGTTTGAACTGATTATCATTGTAGATAAAGTTTTCCTCAAACAGACCCATGTATAAGTTACAGAAAGATGGTGAAAAAGGACTGCCCATAGGTACTCCGTGTTTTTGGATATAAAAGTATCTTGAAAAACCCAGTAGTTATTTTGCAATATAAGTCTTGTCATCTCCAAGATAGAGTTAAGAGATGGGACTTCAATGTTCATTTTGGTGACATAATGTTTTACTGCCTCAATACCTCCCTCATGTGGTATGGAAGTATACATTGAGTTGATGTCAAAAGACACTTTTTAGGTTCTTTCGAAGTATACGTCTAAAAGAATTCTTTAAAGAAAACACATCTCTTACAAACCCTCAGTCTTTATCAGTAGCTTTGTCCGCACCTGAAAATATCAAAAGGACCAATTTTAGAGGAAAAAGTACATTTATACCTCCTCTGAATCGAAACAGTTCCATTGAAACCTACTGCAGATTAGTTGAGTATGATGTTGATCTAATGTTAAAAAACAAAAGGTCTTTCCAAATTAACTAAGGATGAACAATCTGCATTAAAAGACTTGGAAAATGATGAAACTATAATAATAAAACCGGCGGACAAAGGTGGGCTATTGTAGTGATGAATAAATCTGACTACATAAAAGAATGTCACAGACAGTTGTCAGATACTATGTTTTACGAGAAACTTCTAAGAGATCCTACTGAGGGCTTTAAGAACTCCATTGATGTTTCTTTAAGTTCTTGGTTACAAAATGGTGAAATTTCTGAAAGTGAGTTTTCCTTCCTTAAAGTGGACTGCCCCACTATTCCTACATTTTATACATTACCAAAAATACACAAAAGTCTTGAAAACCCACCAGGTCGACCTATTGTGGCCAGCATTGGCTCTCTTACATCAAACCTGTCTATTTTTATAGATAGCATTATTAGACCTGCAGTTGAAAATTTGCCTTCATTTATAAAAGATTCAGGACACATGATAAACATAGTGGAGTCTATAGACTTCCTTTCTTGTGAAGAAGAATGGTATTTAGTGTCTTTGACATCAACTCAATGTATACTTCCATACCACATGAGGGAGGTATTGAGGCAGTAAAACATTATGTCACCAAAATGAACATTGAAGTCCCATCTCTTAACTCTATCTTGGAGATGACAAGACTTATATTGCAAAATAACTACTGGGTTTTTCAAGATACTTTTTATATCCAAAACACGATACCTATGGGCAGTCCTTTTTCACCATCTTTCTGTAACTTATACATGGGTCTGTTTGAGGAAAACTTTATCTACAATGATAATCAGTTCAAACAAAATATATATTTGTGGAAGAGATATTTGGATGATATCTTTTGTTTGTTCAAAGGCACAAAAGACCATCTTGAGTCATTTTTGAGATATTTAAACAGCCGCTCTCAATTTTTGTCATTTTCTATTGATTATGCTCAACAGCGCCTAAGCTTTTTGGACTTGTGGATTATTAGAGAGAACAACCGGCTGTATACAGACTTGTACAAAAAGCCTACAGCTAGAAATTCATTACTTAAAGCTGACTCTAATCATCCGCTTCCTTTAAAAAGGAGCCTTCCCTACAGTCAGTTCTGTAGTTTAAAAAGAATATGCCAAAAAGACACAGATTTTGAAAGTAACTTAAGTAAAATGATGACAAGCTTTGAACATAGAGGTTATAAGAAATCTGTTCTCAATGATGCTGCCAAAAAGGTAATATCTCAACCCAGGTCTAATTTTCTTAAGGAAAGACCTCCTAAAAATGATAATAATCGCATTGTATTTTCTACTGTGTATTCAAAACCTGCTGAACAATTCAAAAATATAATAACTAAACATTGGCATATACTACAAACTGACCACTCATTGGGGGGAGTTTTTAAAGAGCATCCCCTAGTGGTCTACAAGAGAGGAAGAAATCTCAGAGATAAACTGGTACACTCTTACCTTCCTCCTAGCCAAACTACATCAGGCCAAACCCTTTTGACTCCCATCCCTGATGGAAATTATCGCTGTAGTGGATGTAGCCAATGCAACTATACTTATCGTTGCAATAACTTTAAACATCCTCACACAGGAAAAACAATACCCATCAAGGGAAAAATATCCTGCAATACAAAATCTGTCATCTACTTGATCACCTGCCCCTGTGGTAAGGCTTATGTTGGAAAAACCAGTAGGGCATTGAAAACTCGTATTGCCGAACATAGGAGCACTATAAGATGCAAAAATATGAATGACCCTGTGGCAGCTCATTTTGTAGAACAAAACCATCCTATCTCTTCACTAAGATATATTGGCATCGAACATGTAAAACTGCCCCCGAGAGGTGGGAATCTGGAACTCCTCCTGTCTAAGAGGGAGCATTTTTGGATTCACCATCTTAAGACTCTTACTCCTCATGGACTTAATGTTGATTTTGATTTGAAATGTTATTTATAATATATGTATTGTAAATATTTTTAATAATCTTAAATCTTTTTTCTCTTTGTAGAGGGCTAACCTGGCTGACTGGGTGTGGCACTTTTTCTCAGACCTCCCACTCGTTGGAGGCTATTTGAGCACCTGGGCTATCTACCATTTTGTGCACTGTGGTTCAAGAGAAAAGAAAAAAGAAAAAATGATCTGATGAAGGCTGTTGCCGAAACGTTATCTGATCTGGTTAATAAATACATTTTGGACATCTGCCATTGGAGTGTGCAATGCAGTTTTTTCTACATTGAATTACTTTTCCTTGCATATGCACCTCTACAAGGACATTGGTGTGCGTTACTTTTTCTTTAAAAGCTAGGGGATAAAGCATCCCGGGGCGGAAAAACACCGCGGGGAGAGACGTAGAACGGGCCGGGGAAAAAGACGGACGAGTTGCTGACATTTATGTGTTAGAAATACAAGTTTAAAAGAGCTTTTTCTTAAGCCAACCTCTGATTTAATTATTCTTCGTCTAGTCGACTACCTCTCAAAGTAGTCGCGGGGGATCCTTTAGAGTCGACTAGTCGGTGCAAGCCCTAGTAGAAACGGTGTCAGATCAGACCGATGATTCAGGAGCACATCTTCAGCTCAGACACTTCTGTTTATTCATGCTCCACATCAAATCTAAATGCAAACTTTGTCTCCAGTGACCGATGAATGAACTAAAAGACTTACAGCTTTAGTAAATGTAAAACAAAGGATGTGGACGTATTAGAATGTGTGCTACATTAGGCTTTACAGAGACTATTATATTTATATAGAATATAACAGAGTGAGTTCTGTGATGTAAAATGTGGCTCTCGACCAATTCTGACTTTGATTATTTTGGCCCCAGCTCCATTTGTGTCTCCACTGCTCATTCTTCTATATTTGAAAAAGGCTTTTAGGTGTTTTTGTTTTTTTTTCCCCAAAGTGAGTCTTGATCATAAATATCAATCAATCAAGACGGATGCAGCTGCTTTTGTATTTTTACCTCCTTGACAGACAAAATATGGCAAGATTAAGAAACAGTGTCTGTCAAGCTGTTTCGCCCAGTTTAATACAGTTATGATTGAACATAAACTTAAAAAGGGATTTCAAGTTCCTGGAGGAGTTTGACGTGATTTTGGGCTTGACACAAAGACAAACAGGTTTACCAAGCTGCGTCAACTGAATTAATGTACAGCACATGAGAGAAGCACTACACCTACACCTCCAGGCAACGTCTGCCGCAGCATCACAGGCATGGGACCAGAGGAGGGCTTAAACACACAGGACTGACCGCTACTACATCGAATATAATACTCAGATTCAGATCAGTACAGATTATAATATCTAGCTGAGAAACTAAGCAATAGATAAAAATCTGCTTAATACTGAATGACTCCATGGTGGGACATGTGCTGGAGTTTGGGGGTTTGAAGATGCCCGGAGTGCAACACAGTTCAAGTACAATCCATGAGGTATTTCCTGGGAGAGAACAGGTTTACTGCTGAGCAGCTGTAGAAGGAGACATGGGCTGGGAGCCGATTCCATCAGACTATGGAATCACCTGTGTGTTTACCAGAGGAAAGGCTCACACAGAAAGTTTTGAACTGAGACAAAACCCACTAAATAGTGTCCTGGAAATATTCTCAGGTCTAAATGTACACTTGTTGTTTCTCAATCATTGTGTAGGATCATGAATGTAATTATTTGACATTTATAAGGAACAATGGAATCCCAAGTGCTGCAAAAAACCCAAGTTGAGAACTTATTTGTAGTTTAAGGAAAGCTTTTGTAATGAACAGTATGTTAAATACTGTATAATTTAAAAAGAAAACACAGATGTTTATGTGCACAGCTCAGAGCAGGGAGTGCTGCCTTGAGACACAGACGGGTCGTTTTAAAGGAGTCTCAGAGGAGGATAGGTTGTGTCCTGTGTGTGATTTATGTGGAAGATGAATTTCATTTTATCAATGTTTCAATGTCCACTATTCAAAAATGTTGCAACTGATTTCTATGATATAATACAGAGGAAAAATGCAGATTTATTTTGGATGTCCAAAGCAGAAATAATGTGTTGGTTATTTAAAGGTTGTATGGAGGATTTTTCAAATCCAACAACTGTTTGTTGTTTTTCAAATGATGCACATGTGTTTCCTCCCAGGGCCACGCCCTTCACTGCAACTGGGCCAATGAGTTACTTAGGAACACTGAGGGTTTGATTGACAGGTTAACAGACCAATAGATAACGAGGTACCTCGTTATCTATTGGTCAATGTTATTACTGGCCTCATCATGTCCACAGTTTATATATTTGTATAAATCTTTTTTTGTTTAGCGTAAGTACAAGGCTGTTACAAATCTATGCAACTGTTTTTGACCAAGACTGACAACAAACTATTGTTGAAAATCCTCCACACAACCTTTAATAAAAGAACTATTTTGTGTATAGAATCACATATCGTACATGACTAAAAACAACATGAACTACATGGACTAAGTCAGTCAATAAGACTCTGCTCGACTTTGATACACTCCTGATCAAAATCTTGCATATTTGGATCTTCATGAGGTTTTAAGTAGAGCTACATTAGAAGAAGAAGAGGAAGTGTGACAAAAACATTTAGAACTTAATAAAGAAAAAATAAGTAAAAATAAACTAAAATGGGCTGTTTATCACCTGATCAAAACTTTAAGACCGCATGCTATAAAAGTCAAAATCTGCTCAAAATTCTTCTTTTCTGTCAGGCTTTCAGACAGTTCTGTCCTCCTGATGGTTAAAGCAAAGAAGTTTTCACTTCTTGAACGTGGCCGGATCATCAAGCAGCAAAAGCAAAGCCTCTCAATCTAAATGTTCAAAAAACATTTTGAAAGATCCTGAGCATTATGGATCAACAAAGTCAAGTGGTATAGAATAAAATACAGGGTCCAGTGAGTCTGCCTATACCAGCTTGTCAAACCTGATCCCATGAGAAGCTAAGCAGGGTGGGCCTGGAGTGTACTTGGATGGGAGACCAGTGGAGTCGTAGAGTCCTTGGGTCAGACACTTCACCCACATTGCCTGGTCTGGATCTGGTGTGAGTGTGAGTGAATGATGGCTCCGGACAAACAACAGCAGCTCACCACAACAGAGTGTGGCATGAATGAATAATGCATCCATCACAGTCTCACAGTAAAGTGTTTGGACCACGACACATAATTAACGCATGATGAGCATGATTTCACATCTTTTTGCGTAAATATGTTATGTATTGCACGATAAGAAAAAGTGTAAAATAAACACAAGTTTTGGTTGAAGCCAGGTGGAGGCTTTTTCTTTGGGTTTAATGGGTAAATCTCAACCTCCCCAAGTCCCAGACCTAAACTTACCCATTTTAGTGACTTGAAGCCTAAAGAAAATGGCTTCAACCAAAATGTGTGGTAATTTGACCTTTTGACTTTTCGTAACATCAGTCTGCCTTTACATTGGACAGTGATACATGCTGTACCTGACAATACTGGCTACAGCATATTCTACAACGCTGTACTAGCCAGTATGGTCAGGTACTGCTAAAAATGATGACAACAGAGAAACCGCTCCAGCGGCCTCTACAGTCCCTCTATGAGGAAGCTGGGATTGGCCAGGCCAATAAGATTCTGAGCGACCCATCCCATGTTCTGTTTTCAGAATATGAGTTTCTGCCTCCGGAAGGCGCTTCAGAGCCAGCAGATGCAAACAGTCCTTTATCCCCACTTCAATCTCTCTTCTAAACAAACATGTAAAACCGGTCCGGTCTCTGGGAGGCCTTTAGCTGTGGATCCACTACCCTAGCCCCCTTCAACCCTCTCAGCTGGGGAGGGTTAGGGTTTTGTGGATCCTCCTTGCTTCTCTGGGCAGGAAGGAGGCCTGTTGCTGTGGATCCCCTGCCCACCTTACCTAGCCACTTTACTTAGGCTATTTGTATTGCTTTTTTTTCTTCTACCAACCATTGCACTGGTTGTGAACATTACAGTTTCTTTATTATATTGTATTGTTTTTATTGTTGCCCAAGACAAATTTCCCCTCAGTGGGACAATAAAGTTTATCTTATCTCATCTTAGCCCAATAGACAACACAACACCTTGGTTTATTTAACAGGCTTTCGACTATGCATTATGTCATCTGTCAAAAATTCTCATTTTCTGTCAGGCTTTCAGACAGTTCTGTCCTCCTGATGGTTAAAGCAAAGAAGTTTTCACTTCTTGAACGTGGCCGGATCATCGAGCTGCATAAGCAAAGCCTCTCACAGGACTCACTGCTGCTGAGGCTGGACGCAGTCAGACACTCATTCTAAATGTTCTCCTGAGCATTATGGAACTACAAAGTCAAGTGGTAGACCCCAAAAAATGACACCTGCGCTGAGCCGGAGGATCCTAATGGGTGTTTGTCAAGACACAGGGCAGTCCTCGACCCAAATTATGGCCCTCACTGGAGCCAACGGCAGCACATTAACCATCAGACGGGTTCTGTAGGAAAAGGGTTTCAAAAACATAAAACACTTTAAAGACCTCATCTCCTTTAACGCCACAAAACTGCTTGTTTAGACTTTGCCAGGAGCAGCAAACATGAGTCGGAAGTTGCTTGCAAGCCCCATTTCAAAACATTCAAGAAGGCGAACGTAGCTGATTCGGCTCGTGCTTCGGTTTTGAACAATGAACGTATCAACTCCTTAAAACCTGAGCAGTAAACTGTGTTGAGGGCTTCAGACTGAAAAAATCCTCGCGCTACATGTTTACGAAAACATCGTGTCGCTGTTTTGGTGGAATTTCCGGGTTTTCTGTGATTGGTTGACTCAGCGCTCGGAAAGGCCGCTCCCGAAATTGAACCTTGGCGCTCCTCTCCCAAACCTTCACGGTTTGTAAAGTGTCTGTGAAAGCGTGTAGGGACTGGCTGGTCAGGCAACAGGTGGTGCAGGAGGTCAAACGCTGGAGCTTCAGGTGGTGCAGGAGGTCAAACGCTGGAGCTTCAGGTGGTGCAGGAGGTCAAACGCTGGAGCTTCAGGTGGTGCAGGTCAACGCTAGAGCTTCAGGTGGTGCAAGTCGTCAAACGCTGGAGCTTCAGGTGGTGCAGGTCAAACGCTGGAGCTTCAGATGGTGCAGGAGGTCAAACGCTGGAGCTTCAGGTGGTGCAGGAGGTCAAACGCTGGAGCTTCAGATGGTGCAGGAGGTCAAACGCTGGAGCTTCAGATGGTGCAGGAGGTCAAACGCTGGAGCTTCAGATGGTGCAGGTGGCTGGTTAGGTGCAGATGTAGCAGGAGCGTGCAGTGGGGGTGACGTCACACGCCATCTGAGGAGACGGGCGGGCCTGTGCCAGCGAGCCGTGGAAAGTTTTGGATTAGAATCACTGTGGATTTATACAATTTTGGATTATTTTTGTTTCTGCGGGAGCTGCAGGGACCCAGGCCTCACTCAGGGTGAACTTTAGTGGATGCGCGGTACCGTGAGTAACCAGTCGTCGACTTCCACATAAATAACTGTTGCTGTTGCCGCTGGTTTGGGACATTTTGGGTGCGCTTAAGGACCATTGTTGGTGGCACATGTTTATGTCGTTTTTTCCCCATTGTGAAGTTTGTGAATGGGAAGTGCTCGAGCGTGGGTGGTGTGGCCGTTCTTAAGTAATCCTGGCACAGTAAATAAAAATCCGGTGATTGTGGCCAAAAGCATTTGATTGTATTTTGTTTTTTTCCCCTGCTGATGTGAATGAATCCTCCCGCGTCCTTAAAATAGCGTTGTAGCAGTCGCTTTCTAGGAAAGGACAGGTGAATTGTTACAATTTATTTAACACACTTAAACACATTTAAAGCAATTCTGTTGATAAATGACAGTGTAGCCTAAATACTGAGGGAGGTGGAAATGTCCTGGCAGGAGCAGTAAGATTAGGAAACACCAATGTTTATAACACAATAATACATTCAAGTCCATGGAGAATCACAGACGTTGGTGCAAAATTCCACTCCGCCTACGGAGTTTTCACAATAAAATTGTATTTTACTGCTAAACAATAAATAATTTCGTGAAACAAAGACTAATATCTTGGTAAGCATTGCTGTTGCTATGGTTTCCTGAAAATGGTAGCTAATCTGTCATATGGGCTTTAAGGCAATATTGAGTCTTTGAGTTGTTCAGATGTTTTTATTTATTGACGCGAAAGAGAAAAATACTGACGCCGTCATTGTCTCTTCTTTGTAGTTTAGGCCCACTGTAGCAGCACATGTTGACTCTGTTCACTTTTTGTAATCCAGATCAAACGGGGACCGCCTCCAATCATTCGATTGTGTCCTGTGGTTCACTCCTGCACCAACAATCATGAACCAGCACACACGGCGCAGAAAGAAACACACATATGAACCCAGAAGTCCTCCAACATTAGAGCAGTGAAGGTCTTAGCTTTGCAAGACAGTGTCTCCTTTAAAAATGATTGCTCATGAGCAGAGCTGGGCCATCCATCGAAATTTTTTTTTTTTTTTTTTATTGACCTTTATTTAACCAGGGAATGAAAGTGATTTAGAATGAAGTGACATGAATTCATTGATGATCATCATGAATGCATGTAATGTCCATGCATTAGTTCATCATGAGTCATCTAGAACTAGCATGACTTCACCCTGAATTCAAGTGGTTTCATTCATGAATTCCACCATTAATTCATCCAATGAACTAACAGGAAATCATGTTAGTTAGTCATGACTTTTAAACCTACTTTGAATCCAAGGAGTTCACATGTTCTTAAGAAATCTGAACTAAAAATAGTGATTGATCCTGACTTCTGAAAGTCCTGCATGAACATCATGAGTCGTCATGAGTTTCCTTCTATAAAAGATTCAAACAAAACAGAATCTGGTCTTTGAGTAAAATTTAGTTGTGAAAACTTATAATGAACGTATGATGAGTTAGACTGTATATTTATGAATGAATGTTTGTGGACTGTAGATAGTGTTTAAAGCAGGGCTGTCAAACTCAAATGTATGATGATTCATATATGACAATAGGTGATATAAAGTTTATTATAACATGTGACCACAACTAAATCCAATCAAACTTTATTTATAAAGCGACTTTCATACATGCACACAAAGTGCTTTACAGTGCATTAAAAACAATCCCACATGCCCCCCACCTTCCCCATCCCCAGACACCCAACAAAAGAACTCATGATGAACTCATGGACCTTTAATTCTTTCTTTCAGTAGCATTAGGTGTACCATTATCAGTTGAGTTTTGTAGATCTAAATACTTGAGTAAACATCCTTCTCACCTCTGACTCACCGGGAAAAAGTCGTTAAATAGTGAGCTGGAATATAAATGTGCTGTGACTTGTTGGTGGAGGAGGCTGTTGTAATCATAATTTAATCGTACATAAACATACACTTACCGTATACAGCACTTCTACAACCTGTTTGTCCAGATAAACTTTACACGCAACAACAGTGTGCCTGCACATCTGCACATCCCGACTATCAAGTGACTACATTCAGTTACTGATATACACTCAAGGAAATAAGAAATGCAACATTCAGTTTTCACTCAGTTTTGAGGGGAATAGTTTTATTTTTGAGATCCGTCTGTTTGTATGAACCCTACATCCATTTCTAATCCTCAGGCCAAGTCTTGTAGCGTTTACACATTTTCAAGTCCAATAACACAACCAAACAATGGCCGATATGGTGGAACACCGTCAGCGCAGAGGTGATTATGGATGGTTCTGGCCGACACTGGCCTGTGGTGTGTCCCAATGGTCTCGGCTGTGGACCTGATGGCGGGTGAACCTGTCACGTAGATGTGCTGGGGGGGCGGTTGGTCTTGTGCAGCGGTCGTTACACGGGGGCCACCAGTACGAGGGCGGTCGTTAGAGGAACAAGACGACTAATGGTAGAGCGGTGACTCCAAACACCCTGGAGACACAAGACAACAGCGTCCATAGCTCCATCCCTCTCTGGTTGAGACAATCGTGTGTTTTTGGCTTCATTCTGGTGCCTTTTATAGAGAAGACTTGAGCACAGTTAACCAGCGGTAAAAGTCAACTCTGAGTTTCAAACATAAACACCCTGTAATGCACTCTTTATGGTTCTCACAATCAGTCAAGCCAAACCAAGAAATCTGTTCACCTGTCTTCAGCTTACTATGGACTCAAATCATGATGTAACATGTTTTTCCAAATGTGCTCGTTTTCTAAGGAATTTTCAAAAATTAAAATGATGTGTTTCTTTTTTCCTGAGTGTATTTTGTTTGTGAGGTGGACTATTTTACAATTCTATGAACCTGTTTCCTTGTGGGACAAAAAGCAGTCCCCATGATGCAAGCTCTTCATATGAGAATGTTAAGGTTAGGATTAGGCTGAGGGTTAGGTTCTCCCTCACACTTTCTAAAGATTCTTGTTTCTGCTCGTGTGTGTGTGTTGTAGGTGTGTTCCTGGTGCCTTACTGCTTCTTCGCCATCTTCGCTGGGATTCCTCTCTTTATGCTGGAGACTGTGATTGGTCAGTACTGTCAGCAGGGGGCGGTCACATGCTGGTCCCATCTCTGTCCCATGTCAGTGGGTGAGTACAAAATAAGTATATTTTCCAGAATTTGATCAACCTAAACTTTGAAATAAGGGTAGCACTTTACATTACGGCTCGGTAATAACATGGTAATATCTATGTAAAGCAATAAGATGTAATAGTATGGTAATAGCAATGTAATATCAAGTAACAAAGTAATTACCATGTAATTCATTTGTTGATACATTGCTGTACAAGGTAATAAACACATTTTTCTTAGTAATAGTTTGCAGGTTCCATGTGTCTGCGTCATCACCTGAGCAACAAGAAGCATTTCTGTAAATTACATTGAAATTAGACATATGCTTTCAACACTATTTACAGGTCATTACAAAGGATGTGTAATATTGCATTTATGTATAATCATTTGACAATATCTGTGTATATATGTTACTGTCAATCCTCAGTGATGACTCAATGGAATAATTCTGTCTTTCTATACAATAAATAATTAATAAATTATATTTACTATTGAAATTAAACAGGAAACACACAATTTCGAAGTAATAAACTAGAAATAGGGCTGCAAAATGCACTTTTAGCTGTTTCTACTTTGTTTCATTGAAATAAAGCCCAAGTCTTCAGTCCTCAATGCTTTTTGATGCTGTAGACAGACAGACAATCAGTAAACACAGTGTTTTAAAACATTTTAAATTGTTAATTTGACATGTTGAATGAGTTCTGTTCTTATGAATCCCTTTTTAATCAAGTCTATCTACAAATAACTTAAACAGATTTTACCTGGAGCCTGTGTCAGAGGCTCATCTGTCTCATCATAGAACAAGCTAATTTATGTGAATGAGAGATCGTTCAGATACAAACAAACTGATCTGTGTGGCACAGAGCAGTAGAAGAGCACAGCATGAGACGGGAGAGTGTCAGAGAAGAACAGGAAAGAGAAGAACGCAGCAGGAAGAGAAGAACGCAGCAGGTGAGAACGCAACAGGAAAGAAGAACGCAACAGGAAAGAGAAGAACGCAACAGGAAAGAGAAGAACGCAGCACGAGAACGCAACAGGAAAGAGAAGAACGCAGCAGGTGAGAACGCAACAGGAAAGAGAAGAACGCAACAGGAAAGAGAAGAACGCAGCACGAGAGACGCAACAGAAAGAGAAACGCAACAGGAAAGAGAAGAACGCAACACGTGAGAACGCAACAGGAAAGAGAAGAACGCAGCAGGTGAGAACGCAACAGAAAGAAGAACGCAACAGGAAAGAGAAGAACGCAGCAGGTGAGAACGCAACAGGAAAGAAGAGCAGCAGTGAGAACGCAACAGGAAAGAGAAGAACGCAACAGGAAAGAGAAGAACGCAACAGGAAAGAGAAGAACGCAACAGGAAAGAGAAGAACGCAACAGGAAAGAGAAGAACGCAGCACGTGAGAACGCAACAGGAAACAGAAGAACGCGACACGTGAGAACGCAACAGGAAAGAGAAGAACGCAACAGGAAAGAGAAGAACGCAGCAGGTGAGAACGCGACAGGAAAGAGAAGAACGCAGCAGTGAGAACGCGACAGGAAGAGAAGAACGCAGCACATGAGAACCAACAGGAAGAGAAGAACACAGCAGTGAGAACGCAACAGGAAAGAGAAGAACGCAACAGAAAGAGAAGAACGCAGACATGAGAAACAACAGGAAAGAGAAGAACAGCAGCACAGAAAGAGAAGAACGCAACAGGAAAGAGAAGAACCAGCAGTGAGAACGCAACAGGAAAGAGAAGAACGCAGCACGTGAGAACGCAACAGGAAACAGAAGAACGCGACACGTGAGAACGCAACAGGAAAGAGAAGAACGCAGCACGTGAAACGCAACAGGAAAGAGAAGAACGCAACAGGAAAGAGAAGAACGCAGCAGTGAGAACGCGACAGGAAAGAGAAGAACGCAGCACGTGAGAACGCGACAGGAAAGAGAAGAACGCAGCACATGAGAACGCAACAGGAAAGAGAAGAACGCAGCAGGTGAGAACGCAACAGAAGAGAAGAACCAGCAGTGAGAACGCAACAGGAAAGAGAAGAACGCAACAGGAAAGAAGAGAAGAACACAGCACGTGAGAACGCAACAGGAAAGAGAAGAACGCAACAGGAAAGAGAAGAACCAGCAGTGAGAACGCAACAGGAAAGAAGAACGCAACAGGAAAGAGAAGAACGCAGCAGGTGAGAACGCAACAGGAAAGAGAAGAACGCGACAGAAAGAGAAGAACCAACAGGAAAGAGAAGAACACAGCAGTGAGAACGCAACAGGAAAGAAAGAAGAAGAACGCAGCACGTGAGAACGCAACAGGAAAGGAAGAACGCAACAGGAAAGAGAAGAACGCAGCACGTGAGAACGCAACAGGAAAGAGAAGAACGCAACAAGAAGAGAAGAACGCAACAGGAAAGAGAAGAACACAGCACGTGAGAACGCAACAGGAAAGAGAAGAACGCAGCACGTGAGAACGCAACAGGAAAGAGAAGAACGCAGCACGTGAGAACGCAACAGGAAAGAGAAGAACGCAGCACGTGAGAACGCAACAGGAAAGAGAAGAACAGCACGTGAGAACGCAACAGGAAAAAGAACGCAGCACGTGAGAACGCAACAGGAAAGAGAAGAACGCAACAGGAAAGAGAAGAACGCAGCACGTGAGAACGCAACAGGAAAGAGAAGAACGCTGCACATGAGAACGCAACACGAAAGAGAAGAACGCTGCACGTGAAACGCAACAGGAAAGAGAAGAACGCTGCACATGAGAACGCAACACGAAAGAGAAGAACGCTGCACGTGAGAACCAACACGAAAGGAAGAACGCTGCACGTGAAAACGCAACAGGAAAGAGAAGAACACAGAATGTAAGAACGCAACAAGAAAGAGAGTCGGAGAGTGGCAGAGAAAAACACAGCACTTACATCTCGGACACACTGCAAACAATTTTCGCGCTACGGAAGCCCTATGCACGATTTAAAAAGTCACGCATTGCACACATATCATTTACAAAACATGCAAAGTCAAAGAAACCAGCCACACAGTCAGCGCTTGTCACGAGTAGCAAGTGACACGATGTGCTTGCAAAAATTGGGAGCGAAAGAATCCAACCTATTGTTTTTGTCGCTTGTCGCAGAGAAATCCGGCTTCTGGTGTTGTATTTATATACTTGCCATCTGCAGCACACGTCCTGGGACAGATCTAGACTGTGCTCAGAAAGACTCTGTTTGAGTTTTCACAAAAACTTTTGAAAAGCTCTCGTTTGCTGTTTCAACCTGTCCAGAGGAGGAATATAAACCTGTTGTTTTCTCTCGAGACCTGATACAAGAGCAGAAACACACACAGACAAACTTGAACAGCTTTCCCTGAGACAAACACAGGTTGACCCGGCTCACATGCATCCAGTCAGACTCTGGTGCAGTCATCGGAGCGGTCTTGCTACGGTGGGTGACTCACGACGCTACGAAGGTATTTACCCCCATGTGTTATATAATCGTTTAAATTTCGTATTTTGTTTTATTAGTAGAAACGTAATAATTTTATTTTGAGAATGACCAAATTCACTTCACCAGCGCTCGCTTGGTTTCCTGTTTATCGTGTCTTGTTTTCACAACGTCACCAAACCCCGAGCTCACACTGCATCCAGTGCAACTCCAGTTTTGTTGCTTGTGTCTGGACCCTTATGCGCAGCTGTGCAGGAGGAGTGAGTCAAATTAATCGATGTATCAACTTATTTTGACGCGATAAGTGATCATGGACAAGAAAACAAATCCTGTCGGGATCAGCCCAAAACACCACTGTCTCCTCGTTTCTTGGTCAAATGACCTGTGCTCTTCAGTTGAGTCCATTCAGTTAAAAAAAGAGTTAAAAAATCCATCACACATGTTCCTTTGTCTATAAAAACTTATTGTGACTTTCAGTAAAAATCTGATTCCATTAGAATATCTGTGACACACACAGTCATGTGCATGAACTCTCAGATCAGACTCTTGTACATTTACTCCAGCAGTACAGCTGACGTGTCGTGTCCTCCACAGGCACAGGTTACTCCATCCTGGTGATCCAGATGTTCTCCAGAGCTTACATCATCATCCTGGCCTGGGCCCTGCTCTACCTGGTCTACAGCTTCAGAAGTGTGCTGCCCTGGGCCTCCTGCTCCAACGCCTGGAACACCGGTCTGTCTGTGTGTGACTGTCTTTTGAAATGCTTTAGTTGTCACTAGTATCGGTTGATAGGTCAAATATTAGACTGGCAGAAGAGATCCCAGGCATTCTGACCCATAGAAGTCCTTTATTGAGCTGTTGGGAGAAAGTGATGCTTTCTTCATCATGGCTATACGAACACATGAGCGCTTATGAACACACTTAAGAGTTATGATAAATAATAACAATTAGAATTGATTGGAGCAATAATCAAAATTGAAATGTGATTAATTGCACAGCTCTACAATATTACAATACTACAATACTTACAATATTACAAAAATAAATACGGTTATTTAATGTCCCTAAACCAATTTTACTTAAAATTGTTTCAGAAACAGTATCAGTTTGAACGTCCATCCTTTGGAACATTAGAACAGTGCTTTGCATCCTTTTTCAGTCGCCACCCCAAACACAAAATGTAGGCTACCTGCAATGTGATGAAGTAGTCTTTACATTGTTTTTAATTTGAAGACATAAGCCTAGATAAATTCATCTTGTAATCAGCAAATATAAATGTACACCTAGCACTGTAACTGAAGCTGTCAAACCTGTTTAAGATCTTAATGTTACATTTTTCACATGATCAGGGGGACCCACAGAATCATTTTGCGATAGGGATGGAAACTCGATCAAAAACTTCAAAAGTTGTTGAAAGTCGATTGAATTGAAAGGCCAGAATCATCAATCAGTTATGCTCCTGCAGCCACTGACCTACACACACACACACACACTGTGGTTGTATACTAGATATAAGAACATAATAGCCACATTGTAAGAAGAAACAAAATGTGAACTTGTACAAAACCTGAATGTGCATCATTATGTTGCATGGATCTCTTAATATAGACACTAAATAATACTGTTTACTTCTGCTTGTGCAAACAGACAAGTGTGTGGAGCTCACTTCTATGACTGGGACCTCTCCTCACAACCTGAGCCTGCCTGACGGAAACACGTCTACGTCCTCTGTGTCTGAGTTCTGGGAGTGAGTACTGACACATACAGCGGCATGAAAAAGTATGTGAACCTTATGAAATTTCTCACATTTCAGCATAAAATCACCATCAAATGTTATCTGATCTTTGTCAAAATCACACAGATGAAAAAAACATGTCTGTTTAACTAAAACCATCCAAACATTTATAGGTTTTCATATTTTTAATTAAAATAACATGCAAATAATGACAGAAGTGCAAGAAATAAGTAAGTGATCCCTTACATTCAAGATCTGGTTACACCCCTTTGGCAGCAATAACTTCTACCAGACGCTTCCTGTAGTTGCAGATCAGTCTGGCACATCGATCAGGATCAATCTTGGACCATTCTCTTTACAAAATTCCTGCAGTTCAGTCAGATTCTGGGATGTTGGCATGAATTGCTGTTTTGAGGTCATGCCACAGCATGTCAAGTCAGACTTTGACTTGGCCACTCCAGAATGTGTATTTTGTTCTTCTGAAACCATTCTCAAGTTGATTTACTATTGTGTTTTGGATCATTGTTTGGATCATTTTAAGCTTCACTGTCTGACAACAGCCTCAAATTACTCATAAAAAATCTGATAAACTTTGAATTCACTTTTCCACTAATGATTACAAGTTGTCCAGGCCCTGAGGAAGCGAAACAGGCCTAAACTATAATTTGCCCTCCACCAGGCTTCACGTGGGGATGGGCGTTGATGTTGATGAGCTGTTTCATTTTTCCTCTAAACATGATGTTGTGTGTTTCTCCCAAATTATTAAATTTAGTTTCATCAGTCCACAAAATATTTTGCCAGAAGTTCTGTGGAGTGTCTAGGTGATTTTTTGCTAACTTAATTGCAGCAATGTTTTTTTAGACAGTAGTGCTTTCTCTGTGGAGTCCTCTGATGAACACAATTCTAGACTGTTGTTTTACATGTAGTCAGTGTATGCACAGAGATATTGGACTGTGCCAGTACGTTCTGTAAGTCTTTAGCAGACACTCTAGGGTTCTTTTTTACCTCTCTGAGTATTTTGTGCTGAAATTTGGGCGTTATTTTTGTTGAAAGGCCACTCCTCGGGAAAGAAGCAACAGTGCCAAGCTCTTTCCATTTGTACATAATTTCTCTAACTGTAGACTGATGAACATCCAGACTTTTAGAGATGGTTTTGTAACCTTTTCCAGCTTTATACAAATCTACAATTCTAGATCGCGGTCTTCAGACAGCTGCTTTGAGCGAGCCATGGTGAACAACAGACATTGCTTCACATCAAGACACAGTGCTTACCAGGAGTGTCTTTTATAGTGGGCAGGGCAGCTTTAAGCCATTCCTCAGTGATTGGACACACTCTGACTTAAATTATTTGGTAAAATTGGGAAATAATTGCTCTTAAAGTCTCCTTAGGCAGAAGGTTCACTTACTTTTTCTTTCCCCATTGTCAATGTTTGCATGTTATCCTCATTAAAAATGAAAACCTATAAATGTTTGGGTGGTTTTAGTTAAAGCAGACACTGTTTTTTCATTGGTGTGATTTTGACAAAGATCAGATCACATTTGATGGTGATTTTAAGCAGAAATGTGAGAAATTTCAAAAGGTTCACACTTTTTCATGCCGCTGTATATCCTGTCACCTATTTAAAGACTGGGACATAACTCCATCTGTGTGTCTCTTCCAGGAGGGGGGTGCTGTCCATGTCCCAGGGTCTCCAGGAGATGGGACAGGTGCAGTGGCCGGTGCTGGTGTCTCTGTTTGTTTGCTGGGTGGTCTGTTACTTCTGCGTGTGGAAAGGAGTGCGCTCCACAGGAAAGGTCTGAGTTCTATTCAAGTCTCTAAGCCCATCCTCAAGTCTGTCTAACCCTGTCCTTTCTCATGTCTCTCTAACCCTGACCTCTCTCATGTCTCTCTAACCCTGTCCTTTCTCATGTCTCTCTAACCTGACCTCTCTCATGTCTCTCTAACCTGTCTCTCTCATGTCTCTCTAACCCTGTCCTCTCATGTCTGTCTAACCCTGTCCTCTCTCATGTCTCTCTAACCCTGTCCTCTCATGTCTCTCTAACCCTGTCCTCTCATGTCTCTCTAACCCTGTCCTCTCTCATGTCTCTCTAACCCTGTCCTCATGTCTGTCTAACCCTGTCTCTTCATGTCTCTCTAACCTGTCCTCTCTCATGTCTCTCTAACCCTGTCCTCTCTCATGTCTCTCTAACCTGTCCTCTCATGTCTCTCTAACCTGTCCTCTCTCATGTCTCTCTAACCTGTCCTCTCTCATGTCTCTCTAACCTGTCCTCTCTCATGTCTCTCTAACCTGTCCTCTCTCATGTCTCTCTAACCTGTCCTCTCTCAGGTGGTGTATGTAACAGCCGTATTCCCGTATGTGATGTTGGCTGTGTTGTTGGTGCGAGGTCTCACTCTGCCTGGAGCCTGGGATGGGATCGTCTTCTACCTGTATCCTGAGCCGTCCCGCCTGGCCGACCTGGAGGTGAGCGCTCCTCTCATTAAATTAGGCCGTACATATTTGTACGCAGTAGGCAATTTGTTAATTTTTGACAGGGGGGATGGTATTGGGGGGGTGACTCCGAGAGGGCGGGGGGTCTGGGGGCCCTCCCCAAGAAAATTTTGAACACAGCAGACCACATTTCCTTTAATTTGGTGCACTTTGGGGTGTCCTAGCAAGTTTGGGATTTATTGTTAAATTGTATTAAAAAACACACAAAAATGTAAATGTGATGGTTGATTATAATCAACTGCACATTTTTATTTTTTTTATTTTTATTTCACCTTTATTTAACCAGGAGAGCCTCATTGAGATTACAAATCTCTTTTTCAAGAGTGTCCTGGCCAAGAGGCAGCATTCCACAGGAAGGCCTGGTAAAATGTGTGTGTAGCTTATTATTATGCAAAATCTGCTTCACTCACACCTTTGCATAGTTTATTTATCCACTGTAAGTAAAATGAAGCTGCTCTTGTAAAGTAAGACGGAACAAACAATGTTCATGCAACTTATTGTAATGTAATTTATTATGCAAATACATGTATATTGTTTAAGAATTTTAGTAAAAAATGGGGTAGGATTTACATAAGTTTTACTTCTACCTACTCCTTTTCAAATATTATCTTTTATTTTGTATTTTCTTTTAATATACCTTTGAAAATGTATTCGAAATAAAGATATCAATCAATCAATCAATCAAACTCTATAAAGCCTACTTTAGATATTTTTTATATTTTTAAATAATACATATGAAGATGTTTTTGATTGTTTTGACCACTAGGTGGTTTTTGAGAATAAGCATTACTCTTTACTCTGCAAAGTGTTTAAAACTACTATCTATCTATCTATCTATCTATCTATCTATCTATCTATCTATCTATCTATATACCAAGGCTGTGTCCCATGTACATGGGGTAGCCTAGACAGGGCACCCTTCTCTTTCCCCCTTCCTCCCTCTGGTCCCATGATCTGAGTGTATGAGTGTGTGTGTGACTTGTGTGTTTTGTGTATGTTTGTGTTGTACAGCCTTTTTATTATGTCATTGTTCCAGAATCCTGTTTAGTCTTTGTTTATTATTTGCTACCTCGGCTAAGGAGACCACACTCGCCCCGGCATCCATCCACCCGCCCGCCCATGAGCAAGAGAACTCAAAAGGCAGCGAGAGAACCCAAACGAAAGCCACCAGGGACACGTCTGAGGAGCCACAAGGGACGACCACCAGACCCAGAGAGCGACCCGGACCACCATCCACCCCCAGGACTCCCTCTCAGCCATACCACAGGGCAAACTGCACGTGCCCCCCAGGGCCGGCCCCCTCAGGCACCCTCCCCTCTCTGATTATATTTATTTATTTTCCTTCGCTCCGAAATTGTTTCAGTCCCTATACTTATCCTGTCTTGTGTGCTGTGTGTTTGCTGCTACGTTGTGTCTAAAGCCCCTTTCACACATTGGACCCGTTAAAGTACCGTGTCTTGTTTACCGGTATGCTTCACCATTTGCCCCATTCATATATGTAAATCATCCCACAACAATACCGTGTCGTCACCGTTCACATCTGACTCGGCAACATGGAACGCTATGGGCACAAACTCGACTATATAGCACATAAGCACTTTTAAATTTGTTTAAAATGTTTTTTTATTGTTTGATTGTCATTATTTTATGTAGGTTATTAGCCTATTTTGCAACATTGGTGGCTTATTAATGGCCTATCATTATTTGCGGGGAGAATGCAGGGATGTATTTGGTGTGGGAATGCAGCGTACTACAGAGGCCCGTATGAAACAGGAGGGCACCACATAATGTGGCTGGATGGGCTTAAACTCAGTCCTGAGACGGCTAAGGAGCCGTCAGCTCTATTTACCTGCCGTCAGAGCAGGGGAGTGCGAGTGACCGCAGGAGTTTGGCCACACACTTGGGCACAGGATGGACTGTGGACACCCAGAGCGCGGACATCGTGCGGAACCATTGGACCTGGATAAACAACGTGCTGTCCCACACTGCGCGCACGGAAGAAGGCTCCGTACTGTCCGTGCCACAGATCCATGGTCTTTACCGGGATTCCTGTGCAAGAGGGGAGGATATGGCCCCGTGTTGTCTGTACCGGGACTCGCGCACATGGAGGGAGGATAGCCTATGGCCCGTCTGTACCGGGGCTGCAATGCACGAGGTGGAAGAAGCCTACAAGACGCCACCCGCTGCCGCGGTTTGGCGAACTAGGACCGGAGTCTGGTTTTGGGACTAGCTCTTTACGCAGGATGTCAAGACTGCATTTTAGAGGATTTCTGGACTTCAGTCTGACCGTGCGCACACTCGGTGAGTTTGCAAGAAGCATTTTATAGCCTATTAGTAAAATGAAACAAGTGTTTTCTTTGTGACAAGATCAGCTGATTCAAGAGTAGGGCAGGATATATCGTAACGCTTTTAATCCCTCAGATTTAAGGCTGGTCTGAAGCGCAGTAGTAGCAAATAAGAGCGTGCTTCGTTCTCTGTGAGTCTGTGAGTTGTTCTGTTGCCATGGGGATTGCACCAGCAGTCACATTCTGCTTTCACACATGTCAACACGGGACTAGTCCCACGACTGTTCCCGGTAATGTTACTAGGTATCGACACGGATCAAATGCCAGGACAAAATATACCGTGTCTCCGTTCTGGAGCTTTTCACACTTGACCCCATACTAGGAACTTTACCGTGTAAGGGTCTATGTGTGAAAGGGGCTTAAGTTGCATTAAAAGAAGGCAGACATTGTCCTGCCAGCCTGAGTGGGAGTTTGACTTTCCCTGATTCTAAAATGATGCATTAAAACAATCTAAACCAATCTGGGAGCTTCCAGGTCTGAATCAATTGCTTCCAATCAGTTACATAACAATCATGAAGGGTACCCAAGTCAAAGCCGACCCCGGGGAACACCACAGTCGACACCGCGATACACCCAAAAGGAAAAACCCGGAGCAACAAGGTAGCCCAGACCACTCCCAGACTCCAAGCAAGCCGTACCCCCAGACCCCCCCAACAAGGTCCCAATGACCCCACCAAGGTCCTCCCACACCCTCCCAAGCCCTCCCCACACAGGCAGACAAACGGAAAAACACAGGCACAAACACAGATCTCCCTGCAGAGGTAGAAAACGAGAGACAAAGACAGACTATAATAAAAAAGGCTGACAGTATGTGTACGTGTTGCTCCACATTCGTGCCAATCCTCCTTGGGTGAAAGGTTCACTCTCCGCACTGCACTGCACTGGGGTCAGCTGTACAGCACAGCACATGAGACCTCTGCAACAGGGCCTCAGCAGTAGCTGGTTTACCCCTGCCACTTCATACACGAACCCTTCCAAGCAGGTTTCATCCTCTTCATGCATACACAAACGCTCTCCATTCATCCCTATCTCTCAAACATCCTTCCAATCAGATCTCTTTTACTTTCATTCGTACTACACCCACGCACAAAACTACTAGAATTCAGAATATTCATTTTTAAGTGTAGTTGTTTTAGCCAGTTCAGAATAAACATATCTATTTGGCAGCATATGTCACTTATTTTAAGATATGTCAGACTGATAAAACATTTAGCTTGAATCAAATTTAAAACAAGTTATAAATAATCTAAACCAGAAAAAAAGATTTATATTTATTGTATTTGATTGACTTGGCTGTGGAGCATGTTTTTGCACTTGTGCTCTTAATATACACAATTAATGGACACTAATAAATAAGTAGCCCGTTTTTCAATTAAAAATGTGCTTCCATTAATAAATTAATAATTAATAATTGTGGTCTTGCCTTTTGCCACTAATCTGGATTTGAATATAGCTCTCTGGGAAAATGAATCGCTCAATAAGACAACAACCTGTCCTGTCCTGACTCTCTGCGCTTGAAGCAGGAGCGGGATGAGAGAGAGACTTGTATTCATGTGCATTCAGTCCTTTTTCACTTTAAATATTTTCAGAAGCATCATAATTTTTTAGATGCTGACTTGTTTAGTAACGGCCAAACACAAAGCCAAAATCTGCGGACTTGCAGACAGGAGAAACTAAACGCATTTGTCTGTGGATAGATGTGAAAACGCGTGTGTGTGGTCCGTCTTGTATCGGGAAAGAAGACACGGCCGCGCGCATGAGAACGAGCGTCCCCGGAGCAGCGTAAACTCACCTGTTGTCTGATGCACGAGCGGTCTGTTCCTCCAATGCAATCCTTATGTGTCGTCTTTCAGTTTCTGCGTGTTTTGTTGTGGTCCGTGCCGCGAGGCGCTGTAAAGTCCTGGCTTTGCAATTGCATCTAAAGTTTGACAGTTTGAGCGTGTCTGTTGCGTCAAGTTCAGTAACATATTCCCGTGTGGAGTTTTCAACATAAAAGTCCCCGTGTTTACTACCTGCACTGGAGGTTTTATTGTGAAAAGGTTGTTCAATGAAGCAATGAACAAACTCACGTTAACACAACGGAGCGGAGCGGGACACTGTACGCCAGATGCGTCGATTAAAAAAAAAAAAAAAAAATCCTTTCGTCATCAGCAGAGGGGATGGCATCCCTCGCATCCCCCTCAAATCGCCTACTGTTTGTACGTCTCAAAAACAACTCAAACATTAGCGACCATTTTGTGACCTTACTTTGCTGTTCAGGGTTTAGAAGCATAAATCAGGCTCTTAATCTGACATTTCTGTTCATCTGATTTGCTTTCCCTTGGGTAACATTGGCTTAGCTTTAGTTTGTACTTTTATTAAACTACGACCCTACAACCCTTAAAAGTTTGCCTACACACTTTGACAGACTCTTTACAAACCGTGAGGGTCTGGGAGCGAAGCGTCGGGGTTCAATTTTGTGGGCGGCCTTTCCGAGCGCTGAGTCAACCAATCACAGAAAACCCGGAAATTCCATCAAAACAGCGAAGGCCCGTGCAGACATTGACAAGAAAACCAATCCTCTTGGTATCAGCCCCATACACCACTGTCTCTTAACTCAAATAAGCCCTTGCTCTCCGTTCACATCGCTCATTTCTCCGCTCTGATTAGCGGCACATGAGGACGCTCCTCCGCTGACAGACACATACACATGAATTGGATTTCAGGCGAAATTCACCACTCCTCGCTTCCTATGTGCACAGGCCATAGGACAAGCGTCCATGCGCGAGCAAGTGACAGTGGCTCAAAACGACCAGTACTACTTTAACATGATCAGGCTTCTCAGTTATTCACTTATTCTTACCAAAAGCTGCACAAACATAAAAACAAAGACCATGTGTGACTGGGACTTACCCTGTGGCTCCACAAAAGAAAAAAAAAAAAGATTGTATTTAGAAACTTTAGTCCAGGGATTCCTCTTGTTTGTACATCCTGTGCTGTCAGTGTCTGTTATTCATAAACTCCTCGATTCTGGCAAAAATAAGCGGCTCTTTTGGCCAAATAAACTTTATGTTCACAGCAAAATAAACGCGATGTCCGAGACAAAAAAAACCTGCTCATTCGGCTGAACCGGATTTATATACTGTCATTTCCATTGATCAGCGCAGGGCTGGGCTGCGAGAGACCCAGGTTCAATTTCCACAAGAGTAAAATTTATATTTCTTTTTTTCTGCACTTATGCATACAATTAAATAAAGACATAGTGTTTGTTTTGTATTTTAAAACGATAATACAATGTGTTTGTACATAAAGTAGGTTTCAGGAGTAGTAGTAGTTGTAGTAGATTTGCATATCTGCTTCAGATACAAATGTCTTCCACAGCAGTTTGTTGCCTGGGGTCAAACTCACGCATCCACGGGCTCTTCACACCAGAGTACGATGCGCTATCCACTCGACCATTTGACATCAGACTTGAACTGCGTTTTAAAATAGAGAAGAGATACCGTGGCTGCATGAACACGCCATGGTTTGAAAGCTGCAAGTTGGTCGCACGAGAAACGCGACTAATTTCGAATAAATAAGCGACCACCGCGGGGAGTCTGGCGCGAATTGACGCCTCTGGTGTGAAAGCACCTTAAGACCGGTTCAGACCTGATCCAAACAGCTGCTCTTGTCCTGTTTCGTAGTTTTCTATCAAAGAAGTTTCCCCAGCTAAGCAGATAGAGAGCAGCTCTTTCTGCATAACGCATGTGCAGTAGGGCGGAAAATGATGTCGACCTATACAGCTCAAATTTCTGGCACTTTTCCCATCACATGGTTCTATCCTGAAGCCCTGAGGAGGCTGGTGTTTGTGCTGCTGCAGTAAAGAACACGTGTGTGTGTGTTCTCAGGTGTGGCTGGACGCCTGCTCTCAGGTCATGTTCTCGTACGGTGTGGCCTCTGGAACACTCATCACTCTGAGCAGCTACAACAAGAAGGGAAACAACTGCTACAGGTCAGTGCTTTGTAAAAGAGACAAGCTTGAATGAAGTTTTCAAACAGGTAGTTCCAGCTGTAACCAATGACAGCAAGTCTCAAAGATTTATCCAAAGTTAAACCTTTTCTGGAATTTCACAAAACACGCTTTTTCCAGTTAGTCCAGAACTCTACAGTATGGCTTTTAACAGGAACCAAAAAACTGATCATATCACACTAATTCTACCAACTTTGCATTGGTGTTTCTTGCAGGGACAGTCTGTGGCTCTGTGCTCTGAACAGCTGCACCAGTTTTGTGGCTGGGTTTGCAGTCTTCTCCACTCTGGGCTTCATGGCCAAGCAGCAGGGCGTGACCGTGGACAAGGTGGTCAGCTCAGGTAAGAAAGTTACACTGCAGGACTCACACACAGAGATAGCAGCTGCGTTCAGACCAGACAGCGTTTAAGCATCTGAATTTGGGCGTTAAAGTGTATTATGACACAGAATATTTTCAAACGTGACCCCCAACAGGCGCCCAAAACGCCCCAATGTACATCGAGGTGTCAGGGGACAAGGACACTTTTAACACCTCGAAGCACTTCTTTGCGTTCCCGCTTGTTTGCAAAAGGCTTTGTTTTGGCCTTAGACAGATCATCTTGAGAGAGAGAAGGAGAGGTAGATTCTTGCTGCATTTATAAAACGTAACTTATCGGATCGCACAACTTTCTCCTCCTCCAGAGTGTCCTTTTGCTGTCTCTGTCCTCCTCCAGTGTCACATCGTACAGCAGTGGTTTAAACACCACAACGAGCATTTTTAATAGATCCATGTGAGCACATTGTCAGTCCAGATCATGTCCCATGTTGTGGTTTTGTATCGCCAGATTTTCAGAGTAACGAACGACCAAGCAATTGAAAAAAGCCCCCAAACAAGTGACGTTTTGTTAAAAACGTGTTTCTGTTGCTGTTGTGTGTGTAAGTGTGTTTCTGTTGCTGTTGTTGTGTACAGGTGCAGGTCTGGCCTTCATCGCCTTCCCTCAGGCTGTGGCCCTCATGCCTCTGCCTCAGCTGTGGGCCGTCTGCTTCTTCATCATGCTGCTCATGCTGGGCCTGGACACTATTGTGAGTTACACCTTAAACATCACGCAAACCCAGTGGCGGGCCGTGCATTTCTTGCCCAGGCCTTCAGTGGTGCTCCTTTTAAATATATTCACTTGTCAATAACCAGCTGATGGCTATTAAACTATTCTGCGCCATAAAGAGCAAAGCATCATTACTTCTAGAGCCAGAATAAACACATTTACACACACAACCACAAATATTTACTCACCAATAGTCTGAATTACTTGTACACCAAAACACAAATGATATTGTCCAGAATCTTACCGTGGAGCTGGTGGTAGTGTGTGTGTGGATCTTGTGCTGGACCCCATCTCGTCCCCGGGGCTCAGGTGACACTTCCAGTGGCCTCGTAGATTTGATCATATCAACTCCTCTCTCGCGCAGCTATGTTTCCCTTGCTTGTTTAGCTGTAAATCCACTCTGGATTCGCCAAAAGTTTTGGAAAGCACCTTATAAGTAACCTGGCTCACGCCAGATGGATATGTGTTGAATTCCTATCTGAGTTCTCACTATATCCATCTGGGACTTCACTCGCTGAAAGCGTTCGAGAAAAGGCGGGGCGTTTAGTGAAATACTTCGAGCTGATTGGGTGTGGGGCCTACCTTATTTGAGCTTAGCCAATCACAGCAACAACTCGTAATGGTGTATCCAATGTCCGCGTGAGATAGAACAAGTACGTGTCACACATACTGCTCTTCTTTCAAAAAGAAGTTACTCCATATTTCTGCTGAAACCGCATCAAAAGCAGCAGAAACACGAACATCCACGGAAGCCGCCGTCTTGTTTAGCTTGAATCAGACTCGGCTGTGGCACCGGGGAGCTAACGGCCCGTGTTAGCCCGCCCTGCTACAATGTGATTGGGCCTCAAAACCACGCTGCTGTGATGTGAGTGGGCCGAACCACGGCCGTTTCGGACTCTCAAACCAATCGAGCCGGACGAAGGCCAGATGGTTTATCTAGTGTTTGTGAATTCACAACCGCGAGATAAACCATCTGGCTGGCCAGGTTACCTTATAAGTGTCCCGCAGAACAAATCCCTTTCCCGCTGGTGACAGGCTAGCTCGGAGAGATGCTGGGTTCGGAGTTGCCAGGTCTTTCTTAACAATGTACAGCTTTTCTTGAAAAGTCCGTCTTGAAAAAGGCTTTACCAATAAATTTGCAACCAAATGGATTTCTTCTCTCCCTTTACCCACTGTGACAAAACTGCTCAAAACAACAATAAGCACAGACAGCCAATCAAACGCCGTAGTTCTCCTGACGTTGACATTTGCCTTCGAGAAAATCTTGGCGCCATCAATGTAAAATCTGATTATTTTAAGAGATGGTGCCTTCAAAACTGATTGTGAAGGCCTCGGGCAGATTTCACTGACCCTGACAACAACTGATGCTGAAATATGATTGGTTAAAACAATATATTTTGAAACACACGCCTGAAAGCTGCGAAACGATGGGAAATGCTGCGAAGAAGCTGATAAATAATTATTGAATTATGATTAAGCAAGCATGCACTAAATATAATTTATATCAGTTTGTTATTTAGATCTTTTTAGGCCAGCAGAGAAGGCTTTGCAGACCCTGACAGTCCGCCACTGCACAAACGAGGACAGAGAAGGACAGCTCACTTTACCCGGGCGCAGACACTGACAGCAGTCCTGCACGTTCACGTTCTCCTAAACGACCCAGTGTTGTCTCCGTGTGCATGTTTTCTGTGTTTCTTTCGACAGTTTGTGTTTAGTCAAAGCTAGGAGAACATCAGCGACAAGTCCTGAATATTTCCTTTGCATCGGAATATTCTGATTGGCGTTTATACAAGCAGATATTCTTAATTCTTAACGAAGTATGAGTATTTTCGTTTTTTGCAGGTGTTGACATGGCTGGGCGTAGTCGAGTTATTGTGGTTTAGCTGCGTGTAAACGTGATGATAGACATGTCTGTGGTTTCTGTGATGCAAATTTACGGATACAGGTACATTATCAAAATGTAAGTTATGGCAAACTTGTGGAACTACAAACAAATGCTTTGCGTCACCGTTGTTTGCTGATTGGACGATCGTTTTTCAAGCTCGATTCAAGCAGCGACAAACACTGAAACTCCGACCTAGCTGCTGGAGTAAAGTTAATGAGGTGGTGGCAACAGGTGGCGTTAACCTGACTACTCTTCCTTGAGTTCAAATAACGGTTGGCAAAAGTCTGATGAAAATTTACTTTTGTAATAAATACTGGCCAAGTCCTTCTGATACTAGGGATGTAAGGTTATGCAAATCTCATGATACGATATTCATCACGGTCTCACGATATTACAGAGGTCCCATGTATTGAGATTTTGTTTACAATTCAATAAATATATGATATATTTTCCAGTCATCCTTTTTTTCTTTTTAATCTCTCACTGATTCTTTTTCTTACATGTGTTGAATGCGATGCATGTTCTTATTCTAAAGATGACCAAGATTCAAAAGGTTTAAATGAATAAAAGTTTATTCCACCTAACAATATTTCTAAGGTCGGGCCAACCTTTCCCTGGTAGTTTCCATAATGCAAGTCTTACGCCAGGCGTAGTGTGAGAAAATCTGACCGCTTGCCTGTCCCTCGGCCCAAAAATAAAGATACAACATGAATATACAAATCATTCATGGTTTAGGAGGGTTCCTTTGTCTTCTCATGTTTCATCCTGGAGCCGTTGAGCCAAATCTTCACATCATGACTCGCCCATAGAGATAACACCGGTCATCCCCTGAGGTCAGCAAGATCCACCTGAAAAGAAGACAGACATCCTGTGTTTCTCCCTAATCCTAGCTGCAGCTATAAAAGTGAATGATTACCCCGGGCTCACACTGCCTCCAGTCCAACTCCGGTGCAGTCACCGGACCGGTCTAGCTACGGTGGGTGACTCACATTAGCTACGGTGGTCTGCAGTCCTGCTGCAGCCACAGGCTCTGCTGCCGACCTCACGAGACCCCGAACTCACGGAGGTTCACGCTCAACGTGGGAGATTACCGATAATATAATAGATCCATGGAGATTATGCGATCACTGAGCACTTTTTTTCTCTCTCTCTCTCTCTTTCGCTGAGCACATGTATGTAAACAAAGAGCACGCGCCAAGTTTTGGGCTTGTTTCACGTTAGTTGATTTTCTGTTGGGAATTTTCGCCGCACAATGGGTGAGTACGGAAGTTTATTTACATTTTATGTGTTACGTAATCGTGTAAATGTCGTGTTTTTGTATTATTAGTGGTAACGTAATGATTTTATTTTGAAAACTACCGGATTCACTTCACCCGCGCTCACTTGGTTTCCTGTTTATCGTGTCTTGTTTTCACAACTTCATCAAAAAGGGCTTCGGTGCGCTCCGGCGTCCTGCCAAAATTTGAAACAAACGAAACGGATTCGGAGCGCCGGATTGGCCGTACCAGAGACACCGGACTGGACTGTACGCCGTGTGAGCCACTCTGGACTTTTCAAGTTAAGTAAAGACTCCGGTGACTGCACCGGAGTTGGACTGGATGCAGTGTGAGCCCGGGGTTATTCTGAACCTACATGAGACTTTCCAGGTCAACTTAAGTTCAGTTAAAGAATACAAAAAAGTATTTAATATAACAAGCAAATGACTTCAGTGATTATGTCATCAAATCACATCACAACTGTAAACCTTGATTGTTTATATGCAAATGTACAGTATGTGAGCAACTGAAAAGCTTCATTTGTTTGAAAACTATTTCTGAAATCATCATCAATTTCATGGCTTCAGACTACATTGCTCTCTTACCATATAGGCTATGAGATCTTGTTTCTTTTTTTGTTTATTCAAATATTTATAATTTTTTGCATACATTTTTTATCTTTTTTTTTTTTTTTTACTCTGAACAATATTTTTGATGCAATTGTTGTTGTTTATTATTGTCAGGTGATGACGACGATATATTGTGACATTTTTTGTATTGCGATATCACAATATCATCAGTATTGTTACATCCCTATCCGACACATGTATATTTATGAACTACTAAAAGTAAACCGGTTTAACTCGGAATAATTTGGGAATGTTTCCTGGCGACGGTGAAAAAAACATTAACATGGAACATAAGTTGAAGCCTTGCCAATTGTAGTGATAGGTGTAGATTCCTGTTTGCTGGTTTATTTGATGAAATGATCCAGGTGTTTTCAAATCAACCATAAACTCAAAGTTACTGGCTGCTGTCTGGCCCTCGGTGCTGACGCTGGCATTAGTTCTTGTTCTGCTGGCTGCTAGTAGACACTTTCCTCCAGCACATCGGCCAGTGTGAGAAATGAACAGCCTGTGAGGGCATGAGGAGTGAAGCTTGGATGTCTGACTTTAACCAGGTTCTGACTTCTGTCCTGTTTCAGTTTGCTGGACTAGAGACCGTCACTGCCTCCATCATTGACCTGTTTCCTCTGAAGTTGAAGGGCGCCTGGAGACGGGAGAAGTTCCTCGTTGTCCTCTGTCTCTTCTTCTTCATCGTGCAGATTTCTATGACCACTTCGGTAACATTTAAGATTTATCACTTTCATTTGTTTGGTTGAGCATCTGTGTACTTCAGTATCTTTAAATTTCAGCCATTTTTTTTTTTTACAAATAAGAGTTTTAATCTTTTTTTAAAGTTTTCATCAGCTTTTATTCTCCAGGCCTCAGAGCATCACAAAGTCCAATGTTTTTTTTTTTGTTTTTTTAATTGTGTTTCTCTTCCAGGGAGGACTCTTTCAGTTCCAGCTCATTGACTACTACGGGGCATCTGGGCCAGTTATCTTATTGTATCAGTGATCCAGTGTGTGGCAGCCAGCTGGGCTTTCGGTGAGTCCAGTCATAATGTCATGGGAGACACACACACATAATGTATATGCATAAAAAATAGGAAATTCCCTTCTCACCATCCGCGGTGGCTAATCCACTTTCCAAGCTCGGGTCCTCTACCAGAGGCCAGGGAGCTTGAGGGTTCTGCACAGTATCCTTGCTGTTCCTAGGACTGCACTTTTCTGGACTGAGATGTCTGATGTATTTCCAGGGTTTTGTTATAGCCACTCATCCAGTTTGGGGCTTTTCTCTGAGCCCTTGGTATTTCTCTAGTTTCTCATGCTCCTTTCTCCTGATGTTGCCATCACTTGGTATTGCCACATCCACCACTACAGCTTTCCTCTGCTTTTATCCACCAGCATGATATCTGGTTGGTTCGCCATTACCATTCAAGTTTCCAGTCCATACCCTGCACAGATGTTTCTGTATATTATGCCAGCCACTTGGTTGTGGCATTCCATGTACGCTTTCCCTGTCAGCATCTTGCATCAGGGGCCTCTTTGCTCAACCTACACCTTGGGTCTTGTCTGGTGTGGTAGATCTGGGCTCTGGCTCTGGTGCTCAAGGCCTTGCTCCTGTACAGCCAGGATGAGTGTCTCAGTGCTGTCCTTCAGCCCAGCCCTTTCAGCCAATGGTAGGACTTCTTGAGATCAGCCACTTCAGTTATGTTCCAATGGTACATCCCATGTAGGGGTTTGTCCTCCCTCACGCTTGCTAGTCCTAAGCCTCAGGTCTGTATCTCTCCTTTGGCCACCTTATTATTCCTGCAGGGTATCTGATCACTGGCAGGGCGTAGCTGTTTATTGCCCGGGACTTGTTCTTGCCATTGAGCTGGCTTCTTAGGACTTGCCTTACTCGTTGGAGGTATTTGACTGTTGCTGCTTCCTTGTTGCCTGTCAAGGTTGCCATACATTTGTCTGTGGTATTCCAAGGCACTTGTAACTGTCTATTGTTCCTTCTGGGAGTGAGACCCTTCTGTGTGGATTACCTTCCCTCTTTTTGTCACCATCCTACTACATTTTTCAAGTCCGAATGACATCCCAATGTCAGTGCTGTAGATCCTGGTGGTGTGGATCAGTGAGTCGATGTCTGGCTCGCTCTTAGCATACAGCTTGATGTCATCCATGTAGAGGAGGTGACTTATGGTGGCCCTGTTTCTGAGTCGGTATCCACAGCCAGTCTTGATTATTTGGCTGAGGGGGTTCAGACCCATGCAGAACAGCAGTGGGGTGCATATGCCACATTTGATGGACACTTGGGCGAGTGGCTTCCCGTTGCCTTCAAGGGTGGTTTTCCACAACCTCATCGAGTTTGCAATGAAGGCCCTCAGAGTTCTGTTGATTTTATACAGCTCCAAGCATTCAGTGATTCATGTGTGTGGCATTGAGTCAGAGGCTTTCTTGTAATCAATCCAATCTAGTTTCAGTGATTGTTGTGGTGGGGATCGCTCTCAATGCTGCATTCACATCTTCTATGAGACTTTCAGATGGTACTTACTTAGCTGCTGTAACTGGAGTCAGGGTTGCCTGAATCTGCCCTCTGACCTGGATGTCCTGGCTCCCCCTTGCCGTAGCATTTGTATTTGTGTTGTACCTCGTCAATCTCAAGTTGTGATAGTAGTTGCCGTTTGAGGATGTTGGAACACTGAGCTCCTAACTGTTTTGCCGTCAGCCTTGACCGGTTTCGCACTAGCCATTCGTTCCACATTCTTCGCATGTAACCCCTCTGACTAGGGTTACTTGAGTAGTTGCATTTCAACAGAGCCTTGTTCTCTCATTGCAGCCATTTCCGCTTTATTCCAGTAGCCCATTTCTCATCAAGGTGCTCTGGTTCACGTATATACAGTATGTGTGTGTGTGCTTCAGTGTGTGTTGTGTTGTGGCGCAGGTGCAGAGCGTCTGTGTGCGGAGGTCAAAGCCATGACTGGACAGAACATCCCTTTACTGTTCAGAATGTGTTGGAAGTACATCACTCCTCTGCTCTACACGGTAAGTCACACTTTACACTAGACTTAAGCTTGTCACAGAAGAGGGATTTCTTGTTTATCAGCACTCCGCCTGTAGAAAGAGCCTCCGCTCACAGACACAAACAGTGGAAACAAGTCAAAAAAGCTTCGTTGTCAGTAATTACAAGAGTTTATCACTGTATGAAAACAAAAGTTATGATGCTAATTCAACATTTGTGAATGAAATTCGACCATACGACCCTTAAAAATACATTCAGGTGAGTGAAAAATATGTTCAGGAGACAGACGTCTGTCAGGCCAGTTCATACCTGATGCAAACAGCTGCTCTCGTCTCGTTTTGTTGTTTTGTTCAAAGAAGTTTTCACATGTAACCAGACGGAGAGCGGCTCTTTCTTCATAATGCTGCACAGTAGGGCGGAAAGTGACGTTGACCGAAAATCTCTCTATACTAACCACCAGAAAGTTGCAGAGTAGAAAAGTAATCTGTTGCTGTAGGCACAGCTGCCCTGGGACAGAATAAAAGAACTCTTTCTCTGCCACAAACCATTCACTCACAGACCACAGTCATTCTAAGCAGTGTTCTTTTGTCCTTGTGTTCTTCTGTTTTCGTGTTCCTCTGTCCTCTGTTCTGTGTTCTTCTGTCCTCATGTTCTTCTGTTCTTGTGTTCTTCTGTCCTTGTGTTCTTCTGTCCTTGTGTTCTTCTGTCCTTGTGTTCTTCTGTCCTTGTGTTCCTCTGTCCTCATGTTCCTCTGTCCTCGTGTTCTTCTGTGTGTTCTTCTGTCCTCATGTTCCTCTGTCCTCGTGTTCTTCTGTCCTCGTGTTCTTCTGTCCTCGTGTGTTCCCTCTGTCCTCGTGTTCTTCTGTCCTGTGTCCTCTGTCTTCTGTTCTTGTGTTCTTCTGTCCTTGTGTTCTTCTGTCCTTGTGTTCTTCTGTCCTTGTGTTCTTGTCTTGTGTTCTCTGTGTGTTCTTCTGTCCTGTGTTCTTCTGTCCTTTCTTCTGTTCTTGTGTTCTTCTTTCCTGTGTTCCCTTGTTCTGTGTTCTTCTGTCCTCGTGTTCTTCTGTCCTCGTGTTCTTCTGTCCTCGTGTTCTGTGTTCTTCTGTGTGTTCCTCTGTCTCGTGTTCTTCTGTCCTCGTGTTCTTGTCCTGTGTGTGTCTTCTGTCCTATGTTCTCTGTCCTCAGTTCTTCTGTTCATGTTCTCTGGTTCTCTCAGTTTTTGTTGAAAAAAGTTGATTTTTTGAGTGTTTGTCTGTGTAAAAGGATCTTGTTTCTTCTCTCCTGCAGCTGTTCCTGCTTCTCTCCTTCCTGAACACGGAGCCTCTGACCTCCGCTGACGGCTCTCTGTTCCCAGCCTGGGCCTACGCTCTGGCTGGTGCATCGCTCTGTCCGGGATCGTTCCAATTCCACTGTGGGCCGTCGTCAAGATCTACCTCACCAAGGGGCCCGTTCTGGAGGTAAGATCGCAGTTTTGAATCTTAAACGCAGGTAATTACAGACGAAGTGGGCTGGAACAGGTTAAAATAGGGGACTTATCT